>JAAZQE010000018.1:0-91603 GCA_013620735.1 Clavariopsis aquatica
GTGTGGCGGGTGTGCAAGTGGGAGAGGCTGGCATGCTGCAAGCCCACGAGCCCGCAAAGCCAGCAGCAGCGTGGGCAAAGGCGCCAGTTCAAACGCTGTCCTCGACCACAAATGTTGTGCTGAGAGGCGTGGGCTGGTTGTGCCTCTGGCCTCTGTGCTGTGTGCGGAGGCTGGGCTGAGTCGCGAGGGCACTCTCCTGGGCCGTGCAGATGCCTGGCGTGAGCAACCGTGAAGACGTTGCGCGGCACGACGACAGGGGATGACCGTATGCTCCAGCGAATATCAACAGGCCGGCAGCTGCTGGCTCCTGACTGCTGGCTGCTGGGCGTTTGCCGGTTTTCTGGAACGCACCACCCTCTGAGTGTGATTGTTGTGCTACCGGTAGTGTTCACACCGTTGCCATCCCCCCTCCCCACTCCCATTCCGGCGTCGCTTCATGCTTACCCCTGTCGACGATATGGCGATACGAAGGCTGTGCTAAATTTGCCCATGCAACGCTAGTGGCTAGATGATCAGCATCGATATTGATGAATCGAGGAATCGAGCAAAACTGAGTTCGAAGCAATATCACCTGTGTCCGCCCCGGCCGGCCAGCGTCGTCCTCGCCCTCTCTTTTGTATGTGTGTGTGTGTGTGTGTTTGTTTGACGTCCACGTCCACGTCCACGTCCACGTCCCCAACGCTCGCTGTTTTCTTCCCTTGTTCTTTTCTGTCGTGCCGCCACGGCCGACCGCCATTCGCTTTCGAGACGCGCAGACACGCTCCTCCTCAACACTCAGGCTCCGGAATCCAAGCAGGGCCAGCTCCGCACCACCCGGCGCACTCCACGGGCCACGTCGCCGCGTCCACACCAGCCTCTTCGCAGTGCAGAGCCTGCAAACGCTTATCGGCGCGCCAACGTCCTGCCCGGCCTGCAGCTTTCTGGTTTCCTGCCCACCCCCCTGTGCACGCACGTCATGACGAGAGAGGGGCTTTCGGCGTAATCTTCATCGACCGAGCCATTGTGCCGCCGACCGTCTGCGGAGGCGTCTGCAGAGAAGAGCGGCAGCGGGCGAAGCGCTGTCAACTTGTTTCAAACACCCAACTCCCACGGCCCTCGCGTGGTCTGCGGGCTTCGATTCAACTACGGGAACTGGTGGGAGAACGGGTCCTGGTTGGCGTGAGACCTGCGTCTCCTTTGGGACCGCCGTTCGGGCCTTGACACGCTCGAGCCCCGGCGCGGCAAGGATCCACCTGGAAAGGTAAGTCGCCTTCGAGCCTTGGCCGCAACCCGCCCGAGCGAGAAACTGGGACAGCTTCCCTCGCCTGGGTGTCCTCAACCTCTTCTCCCCACGCCCACGCTCGCTTCCTGGCTTGCTACACTCTTTCTCTTCCCTTTCACCGCCCTGACGTCTCGCGTTCTGTGGCCTGCTTCCGACAGCCATGCTGACACGTCGTCCCATAAACAGGTCCCGATTCTTCTCGGCGGCGTAACTCGACGGCGTAACTCGACAGCGAGCTCTAGCACCAACTGGCCACCCGCTGCACCACCTCCCGCTATTGCGCCCGCAACAGAGGCCCGCGAGCTCGACACCTCGCCCCTCCACCTCTCCATTCAACATTGGGCCCGCACCCCAGCCCCCTGTCCTGAGAACCTTATTTCCGAGTGAATCCTCACGCCACGGCACCAGACTCTTACTTCACGCCTAGCAGAACTTCACTACGCCCCACGTGTGTCCCGCTGCTCGTTAATACCTTTCTCCCCCATACCGAGATACAGTCGACTTGGCGAAGCTGAACATAACTCTAATTCTACAACCGCTATCGTCGAGGACATTTGCATCTGCATCTGCGTCTGCATCTGCATGATGGACCCAAGCAAACGGCCGACCTTTTCTGGCCTCTCTGCCATTCTCGCCATTCTTCTCTTTACCCTGCCTCGGCCGTCGACGGCAAAGAGCGCCGTTTACTGCTCCACAGAGAATACCTCCGATGGGAGTGCTCGTGAGTATTGTCATCGCCATGCGTCCGCCTTCACTGACCAGCCTAGGATCCTGGAATTGGCAATCCAATGGATGGTGCAATACAGCCTGTCAAGGCTCACATCCTTTTGGTGTGATCCTCGGCAAGGATTGCTGGTGCTCCGACTACATCCCCAAAGATCAGGTCGACATCTCCGAGTGCAGCGACACATGTCCCGGGTACCCGACTGAGTATTGCGGCAATGAAGGAAAAAGCTTGTACATCTACATCCGTCTCGATAGCGACGCCGAGGTGAAGGGCACCAAGGGTGTTTCCCAACCTACTAGCGTGAGTCCAAGTCCCAGTTCCAGTGCAAATCATATTGCTTCTTCTTCGGAGGCTCGGTCCTCTTCTAGGGTCATGACTGTCAGTACAATCCTTTTTCCTCGCGTCCGCAAGTAATGATGCTACCGCGAAGTTAATCTCCTTACCTGTATTCCTACCTACATCCCGTCATCGAGTCGTTTCGTTTTCAGTTTGAGTTCCATTTTTATGTCCATATCCATTTTCAGATTCAATTCTCTTTTCAGCGTGGTACATGTCCTCATCCTAGTTCTTCCCAGAACTTGGTTTGACTCTGATGTAGTCTCCTCCCCCTTCTCCTTCTTTGGCTCCGCCAACACTTGCTTCTTCTTCAAGTGTACCCCTACCTGGAACAGAGACTGTTTATCACACGGTCACTGTATCTGCGTCGGCGGTCACTTTGACTTTGACCTCCACTCCCCCACCAAATCTTGTAATTTGCCCGTTTCCTTACACACCATTGTGTTTTCTTCACACTGCTTGCCATTCGTTGACTAATGTGTAACCATAGGGCCAAGATTCTGGCGCATCCAAGACCACCGTTTCTCCCAAAAGCACTGGCACACCAAATGAGGAGGTCACGAGTAGGCAAATCATTACCGTTAGCGGTGTTGTTGTTACTCAAACTGTCATTTACACAAATATACCTTCTTCTGCCGCTACAAATAATCACCAGAGCAAGAAAGCCACGGGCGCCATTGTGGGAGGTGTCATCGGTGGTCTTGCCGTACTCGGTGCAATTGTCGGTGCAGTCATCTTTGTCCTGTGGAGGCGGCGGCGGCAACAGTCAGACGAAGACGAATCTGGCGTTCAACGCAATACCAGTACCATGAGCAGATCTGGCTTATTGAAAAGCGAAAAGCCTCTGCAGTACCCACCGAAAATAACTACGAATTTCAACAGCCGCAGTGGTCGGACGTTGGATAATGAGTCCATCAGCCCCATATCAGGATCTGATCGACGTAGTAGTAGGCTCGTATTTGACCAGAGACTGAATCCATCTGCAATCATGGTCCTAGATAACCCAAGTCGAGGAAGTTTTGCAAGCATGGACGACAGTCGCGATTATGGGCGCACGCTCAATGTATGAGTACTTGATTATCTCAGTCACGTGGAAACTATGCTAACGGTTGCATTCAGGTCCGTAATCCTGATCCGGAAACCCGATCACTTAGATGAAAGTCGATTGTTGAGATCCGGACCATGGCGGTCGCGTCTTACTCGACCGACCTTCCACTGGTAGTTGGATGTCTACGGCTACGTTATGACCTCACGACCGCAAAACCTAATCTGTCTCGGTAATTGTAACTTCTGTTTTTGAACATATCTTAGCATCGGCGTACTGGCGTTGTAGCTTGAAAGTAGTCAGACTTTTGTCTCCTACTCTGGGAGTAGAGTTTGTAATTTTTGCAGCGTTTTCCTGGAGTGGATTTCTCTCCGGCACCTCACCATCAATCCCCCCATGGTACTTATTGTAAATGCTTCAATCTCTTTTTTTTTTCCTACTAACGCTGTTACGTAAGTCTGTGGGAATGGAAGGAAAACAGGGAAGGACATGGTGTTCCAGGAGAGTCCCCCTAGAGACTTTACTGGGTGTGAATCCCACTCCTCTCGCCGTTATCAGATGGCATGACTCAGCATTGCGGACAAGGGTATTAAGCTTCGACATAGGAAGGCGACCGAGTTTTGTATCACAGGACAGACCGGCCGACCTCTTTCTTGAGCTCTGGTACTCTGCCGGCAGTCTTCAAAGTGGACAATTTCAAAGTTCATTGAAACAAGCTACTTTATTCATAAAACAGACATATATAAATATATGTATATGGGTGTGTGTTTTTGTTTGTTTCACTCGTACATAAATTGAGTGAATCTCGTGGTCCAAAGACTTTGTTGTGGAACAACTGAATTCCCGGTCTCATTATATGCATAGTGAGGTGCACGGGGCACAGGCTTGGCCACGTTTCTGACGTCTGGTGTGCCCCTCGAACCCCGACTTCGTGAGCCCAACCTCAATATTACTCTTTGAGCCCTCCTTTCGACTTCACCTCCTCGCACGCGTTATTTTACTGTCGCACATACACGGCATAATCATTCACGATGAGTAAAATGTGGGAGGTGGATCCGGAGACGCGGAGCAAGGTGCGCATCCCCGATTCCGTGATTCTTCGGTATTGCAGAGGCCAATTCCACATGCTCGAGGGATGGAGTGGAGAGACCTTGAGTCGCCTGGAGCTGAAGAAGTAATCTGACAGATTTGTGAATAGCTCCTCGAGATCCAGAAGACGAACAATAACAATAAGTGCGTCGACTGCAATGCACCAAGCCCGCAATGGGTACGTACCCTTCATTGAAACCCCCCTCTAGAATCGCAATTTGCTGATTCTCCCCATAATAGGCGTCTCCGAAGCTTGGAATCTTCATGTGTCTTTCTTGCTCCGGCGTCCATCGCGGTCTTGGCGTACATATTTCCTTCATCCGATCAATCACCATGGACGCCTTCAAAGGAAGCGAACTGGCTCGTATGGCAGCTGGCGGCAACAAGGTCTTCCAAGAATTCTTTGATGAGCATGCGTCAAACACCAAAGACTCACGAACATTCGAGGCGAGTTCAATCCAGGAGCGGTACGATTCCGAGGCGGGAGATGAGTGGAAAGAGAGATTGAGCTGCAAGGTTGAGAGCCGAGAATTCGATAAGAGTAATCTACCTAAGCGGCTTCCAAAGAAAGATACAGGTGCTAGTGCTAATGGCCCCGCGGCGTTAAGTGGGAGAGCCAGCGCGACAGGGAGTCGAAGTCAGACACCGTTAGGCAAAACGAGAAGCAATGAGGTGGGGTCTGGATTTCCGCGCTCGGGGTCGCCAGCCCTTGGAACTGCCTCGTTAGGCAAGAAAGTGCAGAACGAACAATACTTTGCTCGAATGGGAGCTGAAAATGCGAATCGGAGGGACGATCTCGCACCAAGTCAGGGTGGGAAATTTGCCGGCTTTGGTAGTGAACCTGATCACTGGAAGAAGGATGATGAGCCTGGAGCGCCACCTGCATTGGACGACTTCCAGAAGGATCCTGTGGCGGCGCTAACAAAAAGCTTTGGTTGGTTGGGCGCGAGTGTGAGTAAAGTGGGTAAAACAGGCTATGAGGGATGGGTGAAGCCTGGGATGCAGAAGGTATCGATTTTTCTTTGACCTTGATCTTCTCTGTTTGTAACGCTAATCGTATACTAGCTCGCCGAAGCAGATCTCGCAACTCAAGCCCGCAACACAGCTGCCACCTTAGGCCAGGGCATCCAGTCCGGAGCTTCCGCTGCTGGAACCACTCTCACACGATTTGTAGAAGGTGACGACCGCCCACAAACCAAGCGCAGCATTGCCGAGCCCGAGAAGAAAGATTTCTGGGATTCCTTTGGAGCTCCACCTGCTGGACCTAGTAAGGATAAACAAGACTTCTGGGACGAGTTTTCGAGCGCAGGCGAGGCCAGAAGTCAGGCTGCACCGTTGATGGGCCAGAGCAAGAAGCCTAGTGGGATTGGGACAAGTGCGATGAAGAGGGGTGGGAAGAAGGAAGATGAGAATTGGGGGGATTGGTAGTGTGGGTTTCGCCGGGCCGAAGGAGTTTTGGTGTTGGGGGAATTGCTATGTAGACGGTTGGGGGCATCATTTTGATATCTCATCAGGTGGGTGACATTTTTACGGCGCCTGGGTATGTACTGCTCATGTTACATAATTTCTCTTTGTTCAAAACATCAACCTTCTTTCGTTGCTCTTGGACTGCTATGATTCGTTTTTTCGAACCTCTTTCTGCTTGCTGCATTCTGTCTTGCACTCTACCCTCCTCGTCTCCATGCTTCTGCATGTTCTTTGTTATTTCCTGAACCTTAGCTCGCTATTTAAGCGTATGGACATCATCCATAGTGTTACGCATCCCTCATGAAGACCGCATCTAGTTCTCTCTACTCCATCTCAAATTTGAGATATATTGTCTTGATCTGCGTCTTCCCTCCTCAGTCAGTGTGTTCCTTCTTCCATACATCTCACCTTCCAAGGTTCCAACATATGGTTGAACATCTCCTGCCTTCGCAACGAGAGGTCTTGAGGTTCCTTCTACCTCGCTCGACGCCACAACTCCTTCATTCTCTCCATTTCTCTACCCCCATTGGCGTGATTGCCCTTGAATCAAGGAGCCGCCGCTCCCACGCACCTATTGGACCTTCTCAGCCTCGTAGTCGTGTCAACACAGACCTCCTACTGCGGCTTAAGAAGCCTTGCACCGTCTGATTCCTCCATCTCTTCTTTTCACACACCCCAAAACCATTAACTCTTCCACCCACAACCTCGTACTTTTCATCACTTCGAAGGTATGTTGTCCTTTCTTCTCGCATGTTGTATTATCTCTTGTTTTTACTTTTCACTTATCCCTTGGATCCATACTGCATCACTTTCTTGGAGTTATAGTCATCCCTTTGGGAACTATATCAATACAATCGAATGGCCTTAGATTGATTTTTCATGGCTGATTTTAATACCCAGTATCCCATTATCAGTGTTCCGGTCACTCGGTGCAGCACTACCATATCATGGCGCCCGCCAGCTTGGTAGGTTCTCGCTCGCCCCTACTCTCTGCTATGGTGTAATGACGCCCCCAGTTTGTTACCGCCATTGTTCTGGCTTTCGGTGGCGTCGAAGCTGCTAAGGAAAAGGTCCGCATCCTCCAGTTCACCAATTCCAAATGTATGGGCCATCCCGTTGGTAAGCAGTTCGAACTCCAGATGGGCCAGTGCAAGACGGTAGACGCCATCTCCGTCAAAGTCCAACATCCCAATAAGGCCAAAGATGCTACTTGGATCGAGAAAGTCAACAGGGGTACCGACGAATGTTTTGTTTCCCTTTATGACAGACCTGGCTGCCCCGATGATGTCGTGCCAGATGAAAGCATGGACCGTCACTTCAGACCCTTCCCTGTTCCTCTTTTCTTTGAGGAATGTCTCAAGCCCCCGGCGGGTTATCGTCAGCCACGCTCTGTCAAGTTCCATTGCGAACGACCGGGGGTCTTTGGCCACCAAATCAACGTCACTCAGACGCTGGTTGTTACCTCTTACTCTATCGATGGATTTAACACTCCGCATGGTTCTCTCTACACGACCACCGTCACTGCGCCTAGGTGGACTTACCCAGCTCCTGAGCCAACTAAGACCTTTGATTGGAAGCAGCCGTTTACCTCCACGCATACGACAACACATACAGAAACCTTGTCCATGAAGACGCGCTCCTGGATATACCCTACCACAGTGCCACACCCATCTTTGGAGCCTCGCGTTGAGAGTTATGTCGAAAGTGGAGCTCCGATGCAAGCACGCCGACCCCACTACAATACTAAAGGTGTCTGGCTGAAGCATCCTTGGGGCGGGGAAGCTGAATGCTTTGAGTGCTGGACCAAGGATGAATCTCGCATCAGTGACTTCAAGTGCCAGGCTGGACCCAACACAAACGTGAATTGCGGAAAGCACCCTTCCACCGACACAAAGAATGAAACATATTGGAAGATCAAAAAGGTTGTTTCACATACGACTGAAGAAAGTACGTATATGATTTAGTATTTGCTTATTTTCCACATGGCTGACATTTGCAAGTTGAGGAATCCACAGGCTATAAAACCTATCTTGTCATCAAACCCACCCCGGGTTTACAGGAACGATCGGAAAAAAAGTCTGTCAAGATGCAACATCCCTTCGTTGCCGACTATCCAGTATGTGCCAAGGCCAAGTGGCGTCATGAGGGGGACTCTCGGAAACAGAGGGTCGATATCTCTGGTCCGAAGTCTTGCCATACCAAAGACTCGTACAAGGACTGGCCTATCGATGTCGTATATACGACCACATCCGCAACTAGCACCCAGACCCACACCTTGACATGGACGCGCCCAACAGTTGTGGTCACAAAAACAGTGTACACAAGTACACTTGACTAAGATAATTAGGCGATATAAGGTCCGAGTGATGGGCTTTGTTAACATTGTTGCGCTGGTTACGAGTCTTTCGTGTGGTATCGCGTTTGATGTTGTTTTCTGGCTTGCTGCTTTGCTGGGTTGTTTACTTGTTTTACATCATGCTTTAAGCATATTTCCTCTTCCCCTTTCATAGCTTTTTTACCATTCCTTTCCTCGAGAGCCGTGTATTCTATCCCGTTTGCTTGTTTGTTCATGAGTAGCACTCAGTTGTGTACCCGTAGCTTTACCAGTACAATGCAATGATTTGAATTGCTCCGGCAAAAATATGAGTCTTTCCCTGGGAATTGTGACTGCTCTATAGTATGTGCCTTTACCTTGGCTTTCTCAAATCTAAAAGATGATTGATCATAGCCTCGGAAATTTCATGGGCTTCGTTTGAGGATTGTGTTGATTCAGAGACGCCAAGGCTTTGGAGCTGCTTGACTCATGCGCTAAAAAGTTAACTCTATCCGACCACTCTTCCACTCTGTCTCCCATCTCAAATATCGACCACAACCACGCCATACTCAAGCGCAACTATTCCCTCTACGGATGGTGAAATACTAGTTCTCCCGATACATCATCAACCATGCCTTCTCCGCCCTCCATCGAACTCAAAATTCTACGATGTCCTTCCTTGCGCGCACCGTGTTCCCGCCTCTCCCCTCTCTCCCGCGGTCCTACTTCCTGGGCCACCATAAGTCCGGACTGCAAAAAATGAAACAACTCCTAGGTTCTATTGATTTGGTCCTTGAGTGCCGTGACTACCGCGTCCCTCTTACATCACGCAATCCTCTATTCGAGAAGACACTTGAAGGAAAACAGAGAGTGGTTGTGTATACGCATCGGGATTTGGGGCCGGACAAAGGGAGGAGTAACAAAGATGAAGAGGTCATTAGAAAGTGGCATAGCGGGACTGCGGGCGTGGTCGAGACAGTTTTCGTCGGGAATGATGGTGGAGGAGGGGTAGGGATGAGAGGCTTAGTCGATGTTTTAAGACGTCATGCGGAGAAGGAGTGGAAGTTGGTTGGACATAGGTTATTAGTAGTTGGTATGCCGAATGTGGGAAAGAGTACGCTGCTTAATACACTGAGGGTGAAGGGTATTGGGAAGGGGAAAGTTGCAAAGACTGGTGCCCAGCCCGGGGTTACTAGGAAGGTGAGCACTGGAGTCAAGATAATCCCGGCAGAGGATGATGACGGAGTTGAAGAAGGTAGGTTTAAAGGCGTGGGTGGTGGTGTGTACCTGGTGGATACGCCTGGAGTTTTCATTCCGTATGTCCCGGATGCGGAGGCAATGATGAAGTTGGCGTTGTGTGGGAGTGTCAAAGATACAGTCATCTCCCCTGTTATGCTTGCGGATTATCTCCTCTACCGCATTAACATGGTTTCTCCCACCTTATATGCCGAATACTCCCCGCCTACGAACGACATCGTCGAGCTCCTCGAGGCGATTGCAAAGAAAACAGGCAGATTGGGGAAAGGAGGAAAAGCAGATACCGAGGCTACAGCATTGTGGATGATCCAGAGGTGGAGAACTGGTCATCTGGGGAGGTTTTTGCTCGATGAGGTGGATGAGATGGCATTAGAGAAGAGCATGGTGGAGGAAGAGGGCCAGGGCCCGAGCTTCAATCAGGCGAGGCGGGCCGAGAAAGAGAGAAGGAGGGAAAGAGGGCGGGCTAGAGGTGGCGTCGTTTGAGTGAGCTCAAAGCAGTTGGGAAAAGATATTTATGTGTGGAACCCAGCTTACCGTTTGCCATTCCTACATTACCAACTCGGCATCTACCCTCTTCACGCCCATTTCCCCCGGATTCTTGTCCGTATCCTGGTCCCTTCAGATGGTGTTTTAAATCGGAAAGGAGTGGCTAGTTAACTTTCATTTTTCCCAATCACAACATGGAAAACGATAAATACTCTATTACTTGAGGCTGGTAGACTTCTGATTATTGCGGTAGCCGGACGAATCCAACCTGACTCGGCTCCATTTCCACCACTACAATGCTAATTTAGCGACCTCAGGGGCGGAACTTAGAGATGGCGGTGTTTGCTATTTATACAAATCGCCTTCGGTCACTGCATACTCTATAGCCAAGACTCCCAATCCAATCTGTACCCGAAAGATTCCGAAGTTGCATTAGAACGAAGACAAGATAGTAAGACTGATATTGTAAAATAAAAGAAGATGTGGACGACCAGAGTGTTTCCTGTATCGTACGTGTGTCTGAGTATAAGGAAGGGGTTAGAATGTGGCCTCCGGATCAGAGAGGACTTGTAACCAATATAAGCGCCGCTGCTTGCTCATTCTTATCCATCTTCACTTCTTCTCTGCATGTTGTAATGCATACAACTCCCTCGGACGTCCCGCGGAATCACAGCTCGCAAACTTCCACCATCCCCAATGTACGGCACCTGCAAGATTCACCAGTCCCCATCTCACCGGCGCTGGCATCGGTGGCCAATTTGCCCACATCCCCTCTTCATAGGTGACATCTAAATTCAGTAGGAAAAAAGGTACAACATCTGTAGTCCCAGCTTTTGTCACCGTTTTCTTACCCCATGCCTTGAAAACAACTGCCGCCTCCTCCGATTCTGGAGTCGAAGGCTGTGGCGCGGTTGGCACGTCCCCAAAGGATGCGATCGTGGTAATCTCGTGGTGGAAGTGGTGGTCAAAGGCACTCTGGAAACTTGACATTATGCGACAAAGCTCTGTGCCATTGAATTCAAACGGTTCGCCCAGATGCGTGAGATATTCATTGAACTCAATCAAGCCTAAGAGGAAAGTTTCTGTACAAGTAAAGATCAGAAATTGACTACAAAAAGTAAAAAACAAGGATGATGGAAAGAATAAGAATTAATACCGTGCTCTTTATGGGTCTCTTCCCAAAGTCCTTTGGTACCAACCACCTCTTCTACTTTGGGGAATAACTCTAATTCCTCGTCGTCGTGGTGGCTCTTCACGAATCGGAACCATGCTTGCGCGTAGCCAATGAAATCTGCTTTATCTTCGTCGGTCACGTGAGGTGCTTGGAGGTAAATGGAGTTGTAGCCTCGCAGGATTGCATTGTGTATGTGTGCCATGTGGGTTGCACCTAGGGTGAAGATATCTGTCTAGGAATGGAGCGGGTTAGATTGTCATCTCCTCTCCGGATTGAAATTAAGGGCCCGGGTACTTTTTTGGTCAGATATTGCGGCGTTGCGATGAGTTTACACGGGCCGTCTGCCCATAGTTTCGAGGGTGTTGGAGCGGTAGTGGTCATGGTGAAGGGGGCACGGGAGAGGAATATGGAGAGGAGGAGAGCGGTGATGGTGATGAGGAGGGTTGTTTTGAAGCCGGGCATGGTAGGGAAGACATGAATACGATGACGGATGGCATCATATCTATAAAGAGTTTGAAAGGTCTTGATGCACGTGTGGGAGTGGTGATGGCGGTCTGTTCATGCTCACACCATTCATGGTTGAATGTGGGCTGATGAAAGCACGGGCGTTGATTGGTCACAAATTCAGAGCCCTGGATACCTCTGCATGCTGTACAATTATACTTATTCCCAACTTCTCCCTTCTAGCTTGTATCATATGTGTATCTAGCATAGTCAAACCAGGAGGGGTGCATCGCGTGATGAAAAGCCAAGCCATCTTTGTGTTGTCGACCTCTGTGTCATTGTTCCCATTAGTCTACCAGGATATGCATGGACGCCACCATTACGGTGTCTGATAACTTTGGAAGAGTTTGTAGTTATCTACATAGTCCCAAAGACTTATAGGTGTGTGTATGTTTTTTTTTTGGTTGGTCTCCTGCCACTCCAGACTCCTAACCTCGCACACCTAAACGCGATCTTTGGGACTTATGTTTTCATCTGTTTCTCACGATTCACGAACAGATTTCGAGGCGTTAAGACGCCCAAAAACGCCAAAGATATGCCACCAGAAATTGAAATTGGATCTAGGCCGTGAGTTGCGGACCGGCTTTAAAGTCTCGCAGATTTTAGCCGACAACCTGCTCCTGCTCCTTGTATCTTCGTCACAATCGTCTCTGCCTCATCTCCATGACACTCACCATAGATCGCGCCTAACTCGGAATGATCGTTCCGAATATTGTAGATAGCTGGCTGATTTTACGAAATATTACTAGCAGCTCCACCAATGGAGCCACAGGTAGGCTGGCCAGTCTTCTATCTATCTAGCTGCTAACTTGTTCTTAGAAACGGATCCAGTCTCACATGAGGTATCATGGCAGACCATATTTTGGCCTATGATTGCTTGCATGGCTAATGCGATGTTGCAAAACTCTGGTCGTGTTTTAGGGTCTCACGATTATCGCGTAGCCTTGCGATCATCAGTCATGGCCGTATTCCTGGATACCATCTTTATCTTTGTAAAATACGCGTGGATGCTGAGTATTGGATGCTCCGTACGGGTCGCCGCAAGACATGTTTGGTATGATCGCTTTCGAAAAAAGACAAAGTCCGAGGTGGACAGCATGTCCGCGGACGATTGGGGACTCTTCAAAGGGATAGACTATTGGGGTCGCGTTCTTGAACACGAATTAAGTCGGTGTCTCGATACAGAGCCCCTCACAGGTGTTGTAGGGCATCGAAACACCACTACTGAGATTTCTGGTTCAGTTCCACGAAGAGGCTCGATTGCCTCTGTGGGCTCAAGTCTGTCTGGATCTTCATATTTGCCGGATCCATCTGCCCGATCAATATCTCCTGCTCAATCAGTGCCATTGACTCAGTCGGAATTGTACACCCAGCAAGACACCATAACGTCAGCAATCGAACCACGAGGTGGGCACGGCAATCATAGTGCTGGTGAAAATGGAGTTTCTATGGGTGGCTTCACTGTGGAAAGAAGTACTGTAATTAGTACTGTATCCAGTGGCGGGATCTTTTACACCGAAGAGGATCAACAAGATAGCGAAGGAAATTCGAGGATTGAGAAATATCACCCTGGTTCTAGCATAAGTCGTACTTGGAAGCTCAATATGCTGGCATTTTCCATGGGCGTCTTACCACAGATGATCAAAGTCTTCGGTATGAGTGGAATACCATTCACGCAGGCGTGTGTAGGTATTTTCCTCATATCTTTTTTGACAGTTGAAATGTTACGACTAATTGCTGGCACGGCGGGAACTGTGGAACTCCACCCCATGCCCATCATCTCACGGGCTAAAGAAGATTTCGAAGCTTTGCAGAGTCCTTCCTCTGCTGTTTTAGCGTTCTTTCAGTTCAGCTTTCTTTTATGTGCGCTTCTTATTCCCTCTCTACGGGTTGCACCTCGCTTTGGGGCGGTTATTGGATTCCTTTGGGTATCATGGTATTTGTGGGATCTTGTTTTTCACCCAGTCGCAAACCGCTTGCTTGGTTCTCACGATCTCGGTGTTTCTATGATGGATTCCTCTTCTTTGCCCAACTGGGCCCAGCGATTCACTTCTGTGATCGCTGAACACATTGCAAGTGTATTTGCGCTAAGTTTGTTCTTTTCTCACCGTCACTTGTTTAAATTTCTTACTACTTTTATTGTTCTTTTGGCTTGGGGGCCCATGATGATAGTCGACGAACGGTTTTCACAATCATTGTTGGGTGAAATTCCAAATTTTTCTCGCAACAAACTCATCCCAGCTACTTTCATCTTTTTGTTGAATTTTTTGTTCTTATTGCCCATACATCTTGTAGTGTGTTATTTCTTATATCGACTCATTTTCTTGGGATCGTTTTCGACACGCCCTCGTGGAATCTTTAGAATTTCTGGTTCGGCTCAGGAGTTTGTTTCCTTGTTGTATGTGGTTATTAGTTTCTTTGCCATATTCGAAATCTATTTTCATGCGTATAGGGGGGCAGGCACGTACAAACCTAACTGGGCTGACTGGCTTGGATAGGTTTTTGTAATTATGAATAAGGAAGATTTCTAAGCAATTCACTACCGCCAAGTTTTTGACCACCGAAGAATAGCACGATATCATTGCATTGTGTATTTTGCACTAATATTTACTTGATTGATACGAACACACTTGTAAAAGAACAGCTCTTCACCTTGATCCAATTTGGTTAAAAAAAAGTATGCTATGCCTAACCTGCAAAATAGGTAAGATGCTATACTAGATTCAAGCCTTCCCTGCTGGTAGTACATCGAGCTTCCTCTAACACTGAAGTGGCGCGGGTCCCGGAATAACATATTGCTTCCCACCCATGTATGGGCTTCCTGCATTGTCGTAGATGTTCACTTGAATACCGGCATCGTTCGCTTTATAAGCCCCCGGGAAGCTGACCTTTGTGCCACCCGTGCTGGTTCCCGACCCTGTAACCTTGATTTGTGCGCACTCCTACTATTCGTCAGTGCATGTCCAACAATCTTGTACGATAATCATAGAGAATTGCATACCATGTAAAATTGGGCCTGTCCAGCGTTCTGTGCACCGTGTAACGCAATAAGCTCAGCTCTCAGAAGATACTCTCCCGGTGCGACACAAGAGGGCATCGTGAAGTAATGCCAGCCACCGTTCTGTATCATGGTATCGACAGCCCACTTCCCGTTCGACAGACCATCGTGGGCAACCTTGAACCATTGAAGGCCTGTGGTACCGGTTGAGGCTGCGCTGCTAACTTTGGCGAGGTAGTAGATGATGGGACCTGTGGAATATATGTCAGTGCAAGATGTTCGTCACCCACACCGCCACCATTCATCTTTCTTGGAGCAAATATAATATGGCAACACACCTTTGTGGCTCTTCGCAATGGGGTGATCAGGATCATTCGCCGACTGTGCACCGCCGATGACATGTCCCCACCACCCTCCGACTTTGGCCCCCGCGGGTATAGTAATCACGGTGCTGTCTTTGTGCGTGATGCCAGTATTGCAAGCAAAGTTTCCATCGTTGACGTTCTGGATTGGGTAATCGGAATCTGGGGCCCTGACTCCTTTTAGTTGGCCTTGATCAGCACCGTTTACCGAAATCTTCTGGAGGATGGTGTGGGCCGATGCTGTGGCAGCCGTGAGGGCAACAGTTGCAAGAGTGAACTTCATAGTGGCTAGTCGTGAGGATAATGGATTGGGAAAGGATGAAGATTTAAGAAGGTTGCGTGTTTGCAGTGTTTATATACATGTTGACTCTGCTTCTTCACGAAGTTTAGCGGAAAACTTAGTGTACGCCACATGAAATTCATGTTGACCATATTTTCTCCGTGTCGTATTAAATCCGGGGTGCATGAATGAGCCGACATTGGATACTTTGGGGGAATGTGCTGGGCATCCATTACTTTATCCAATAATCGGGGACGTTCCCCAGATTTGGGCCAAGATTCGAGTTATTATGCATCGTGAATATCCTGGTAGCGGACCGAGTTTGAGCTTTTCAATCAGGGAGGTGGCCTCCGTGCCGAAAACTCTTCGACATATAGATTAGAAAGAATTAGACCTAGTGATGGAGTCTCGTAAGTTGAATCGCTATACCTTTCATATTTCCTAGATAGGCAAGTCTCGGTAGTCGAATACAAAATGCCGGTTATCAGGACCATTGAGATGGTCTTTTAGTTTACACATATTGCAAGTTGTGTAACAGTTAGAGATTTGGGCGTTGGCGACCACTCCGTGTCTTCCGTGGCTAAAGTAGTTAGACCAATATCACAGCAAGCTAAAGAGATCATATGGTACGATTTCCATAGCTTGATGTCGACGTCTTACAACACCTGGAAGACATTTGGAATTTAATTGGCTTGTTCTTCATTGAAGTTTGTGAATCTCTCAATTAATTGATCCTGTCAACCGAAATCTAAGGGACTCAACAACACAATGTTCACTCCTACCTAGCCAACCCCAGGTTGTTTCTTTTCAACTATTTGAGATACCACAATGAAACCCGAGTTTGATACCTTCGTAATTAGGTTTTAGTTCAAATATTCATCTGAATGGAAAGAAAAATGATTTAGAATGGTTAACATATTCATACGAACCTAAAAATCGCTCGAGGTTTCGAGGATGATTTGATGTGCTACTATTTTGTCAATGGTCGCCTGACTCTGTAGTGGAGCAGATAACTATAAGTGCTCTACTTAGTGAAGGTAGTTTCTTCATTGCAACGCTTACAGCCCAGCTTTTATTATATGATCCAGAGAAGCCTTTCCCCACTTTTCATATAGGACCGCTTTCTCTAGCGGTTTAGGAGACTGAAAAACCTGGAATGCCACCTGACATATGATAGGGTGACCGCAGGTTGAAGGTGTCCCCGGAGAGTATCATAATTTCATTACGAAGAGTGGATTTAGTTTCCGGGAAGCCTCCTGTATCAGGGAAGGGCGGTTCTTGGGCTATACTAAGAAGATTGGGATATCATGCGTTCTATAAATCTTTCTGTTTTAACTCATTTCCACACACATGGTGTTGTATCTTTTGTCGAAAAACTGTTCTCAAATGTCAGCTTTCATCACTCTTTTCCAAGTCTGAGGAATGTTGAGGTAGTATTTAGCCCTTGACCCAAAAGCTAGGGCATCACAACTCAAAAACAACAAATAAAACCCTATCAGTATGTGAGGGTATAGTACATATATAGAGAAATATTTTGGACTGTTGTACGGCTTTCGATATGCTCAATTATAACTAGATAGAAATCAAAATCGTTTTATCGAGATAACTGCCTGATTAGATCAGAAATTCTATTTTGAAACTAAGGCCTCCTTTTGAAATTTTCTATAGTCCTTGAAAATGGACATTCCGTAGGTCTTATAATTATGATACTAGCATTCACAGTGATTTGGGGTTTAAATGATTGTCATAGCTGATATGAGAATTTGTTGCCTATATGATCATGTCAACAGGAATTCCTCACATATCCCAACATAAGTTTTAAAAAGAGGACGAGGAAATAGATGGTTATAGGTTTGAAACGACCAATTCATCATGTTCGGGGTCTTTTATGACTACCTATGGAGAGATGTATTTTAGTGCCGTGTAGGACGTAGGACGTAAGATAATAAATTTTGATACAAATGAAAGATTTAATAGAACCAAAATTCCCAAATGACTGATGTGCCCTGAATTATTGTGCTATTTACTTTCAAAATTATTCTTTGAATTACCTCTTTGTCCCTTTAGGAAGAGAATAAAAGACTACGTAGAACCGCATTAACGATATTATATCTTTATTAGGATGGGTTGTGAGCTGGGTGGGTTTGTTGACTTAATATCTCCTCTTTTTCAACGTTAAATTAGACTCTGAAAAAACTAAATCGTCCTCATCGTCTGAAATTTCTCGTTTAATGAAAGGTTTGGAAGTAAGATTCGATGTTAAAATCTTATCAATGAGAGCAATGAGATCATCACCACATCCGTCATAATCTTGGTGCAATTCAGAATCGACAGACACTTCGATAGTTTGAGCTGGCAACAAGTTCTGCAATTCGATTGTCTGTTTCCTGAGGGCGGGCAACATATCCTTCAGTGAAGACCTAATGCTTTCACCCTGGGGCGTTAGATCGTACTCGATGGGGGCTAGCTCTTGCAACGTTTGACTGTAGCCTTGAAGAACCTTGTCCATGCTTGTGAGGCTTTTATTTAGAATCACATGTAAACGTTCATCTGCCATATTCTTGAATTCTAGCCATGCTAATTCGACAATATGCTTTTTCGGTCTCATGAATTTCTGAGCCATCCGTTGTTTCTTAAACGCATGGGGAGGCTCCACATACCCTTTCTTCTTGTCTGAAACATCTTTCCACGGGGGGAACGCAAGGTATATATCTTCAAACAGAGTATCCGTAACCGTTGGCATTAGACTGTTTTGACGTTTGTCTATCATAGTAGCACGTCTGAATAAAAGACCGTGCTGCTCTGTCAGGTTATTGATCAACACATCAAGCTCCATATGAAGCTTAGACCTAAATGGAATCCATTTTGTTTTCGCTGTGGCTATGGCCGAGATGTCTGATTTAGAGTGCTTGATCATCTGGAAAACTCTGCTGCTAAAACTGTCCAAAAATGGGACCATGCATGACCGCATGGCGATGATTGCCTTTGATTGCTGATTCTTCCATGCCTTGAAAAGTTCTTCGAGATCCAATGCGAGTTCCTTATTCCAATCACATCCTCCTAAAAGTCCCTTGGCCTGCGACATTCCTGGAAGCAGCAGGCCCTTTTCTTTTAGGATTTTATAGAAAGTGCGCCACCCGATGCTGAACCATTGATCGCGAATTCGCCTGTCAATGTTTTGTTTGGATTTCTTCTTTTGTGCCTTGATAGTTTGGTCCAGAAGCTTTGTACTTTGAGAGAATAAGTGAGTTACCCCGTCCTCGAACGTTGTGATGAAGTTCGCTTTTTCAGCATCGAATTCGATAGCGAGGACCTTGTATCCTGAGTTCCTAGTACTGTCGTTGACTAGTCTATCTATTTTCTCCATGTAAGAGTTGACCTCATTGCACACTTGCTTTCGAAGATCTGCAAGATTTTGGTCTACGGTCAAGCTATATAGATAGCTGCGTAGAAAGGGTATGCCAGTTAATATCACGGAAAGAGCTGGCCGCTTGTTGAATTTAATCAAGTCCTTGCTGGTCCATTCCAGGTAGTCGGTGGATGACACATGGAACGTCTGAACATTCTCTTTGCTAGTCAAATCCTTGAATCTCTTCTGAAGCTCCCGATTGACAGTTTTAGCCCGGCTCCAAACCTTGATGCATTTCCGCTCCCCTTCCAGATATTTCTTGTATTTTTCAAGCTTTTGCAATTCATAATCTTGATCCTCTGCCTCTGCTATTTCAATTTTATCATCGACCCATTGAATTAATCCCTCGACTTCTGCAAATTCGTCACCCGTGCAGCGCTTTAGTTCATCCTGTGATAATATCTGATAATGGAGTTAGTAAATATTTGGGTAGAGTAGGTGATGACTTGCATCAATTTTTGTAGCCACAATAAGAACTTTCTCTGGTCCACGGTTCATGATAGCGGCTCGGATATTATCTATGATAGTGGAGTTGCTGGTGATGCGAATTGTATCAGCAATAATAATCTCCATATCTGCGGTGTCTTTGATTTCATCAGCCCGGCGAGCTTTAGCAAGGTTAATGTCACCCCAACCTGTTCGTATGAATTATTATCCAAAATTATGCATAAGAATTCTAAATTCCAGATATTTCACTCACCTGGGATATCCCAGAATTCGAATCCTTGTTTCAGAATATCGCGGTCAAGGCCATAGCGGATTGACTCAACTAGAGGCCAGAGAGAAACCATCCCATCAACTCTTGCCGTGTAGGGCAATAACCTTTTTCCAAGTTCAACAGGGCTAGAAGCAAAGAATCGGACTGTTCTGTCCGTGGTGAGATCAAGATTTCCAATAACTTCCTCGCATTTACGCTCGCACTCTTTCTGAAAGACCCCGGTTCTAAACCTTTCTACGCTCCATGCATCTTCGAATTTCTCAATACTACCAAATAGTACTTGGAATATGTCCTCAGCAGTATCTTTGGCTTTGAGATCCTCGTCGTCGTGTGTACGCGACTTCGTTTGTACTACTCCTTGGGCGGTCATCTCCTCTAATTCGTCATCGAAGTAAAAGAAGTGATAATAAGCCCGTGAATTTTCATCAATTATTTCGCGGACCTTTTTTGCGCTTAGGAAAGAAACCTCCGCTAGGAAGGCATCGGCTGAGCTTCCACGATACCAGACATACTTAATCATGGAATTTGTGCATGCATGACCATCAGCACCAGCGGGACACAAATTAACGCAGTCGAGTAAGCTACTAAGGAAGGAACTCTTCCCAGCTCCTTGTGGCCCACTTAGAACTACCTTGATGACTTGATTATGCGGGATTTTGTGGATTCCTTTCCCAGTTTCGACAATATGTCGAAGTTCGATGTCATCTTCAGGGACATTTTTGATTGGCGCAATGCTTGACTCCGAGAGTCTTCGTAGTCCAGACTCAATTTCAGTATGGTCCAGGTTCCACCACGGATGTGGGTGTTTTTCTTCTATTGAAGAATCGTGTTTCGGGACTGAACGATTAGACCTTTCGTATGATAGAAACTGCTCATAAGTGAGGATTTTTGATGAATCCATTGCTTTTTGTTAATGAGAGGCAGTTTCAAAGGTGTAGAAGCAGTGAGGCTCTTGCCTATCAATTAAGCCGCTTGTAAGGTGTGCTTTGACGTTGAGTCGAAAAGTCTTTTTGAAAACTCTACTTCATCCACTACCACGTGCCGAACGAAGGTTATGAAGCTTATTTATCAGTGAACGAGGACGTTTAAGCTAGGTTAGATTGAGAGAAACAGATGTCGAGTGACGAATATTAGTAATTTCGAGCTTGGTAAGCAGACACAGCTAGAGAGAAAGATGAGATCAAACAGCTATAACCTACTTCCGTAGTAGGATATCGCTATGATTCAAATGAAAGGTGACACTGCTCAAGGTCAGACGATATTTTTGGGGGTTTGAGGCGTAGTTAGGCAAAACAAGAGAAGAGAGGAGGTGGGATAAGTGTGCTGAAGTCCTTACATGAGAGAAGACGCAGCAGGTGAGGCGGAACTAAGTAAGCGTCGAAAATCAATGTCAGCCTACTTACGAAGATAGGTTTAGATTTATCTGGTGTTTTAATTAGGGTTTTCGTTGGTATGTAGTGGCTGGGTAATGAGGGGTGGAGGAAATTAGGTATGAAAGTGTATGGATATACTTCTTGAAAGCGAGAGGCAGTGAAGGTGAGGGTAAACTATTTCGAATTGTGCAGATGCTCGTAGAAAGACCTAAGGTGCTATGATAATCTGAACGAGTCTCGGTCCAAGACTGCCCAAATTAGAATATCCAGATCATAAGGCAAATGCTGACATGCTTCCAAAATTTGATTTCAAGAAACACCGTTGTGAAAGTGTTGCGGTTACGAGATAAAATATCGTCATTAAGGAAGCATGATTGTAAGAAAGGAGGCGACTGCAACTGAAGGTGGTTATATAATGAGAGGTATTTACAGAAGAAGACTGCTCTAAAAGAGGAATCGTGTATGCGCACGCACCCGAGAGAGAGAGAGAGAGAGAGAGAGACTAAAGACGGCGATGATAAAGTATATGTGTTGGAAGGAAGAAAATATGAATACCCAGTATAAAAGAGCTTGGGATTATTGAAGAATAAATGAACGAGTTTGAAGATATAATTTTTATTTTTATTACTTTAACTTAATGGAAGTTTCTAGTAGCCAGGTAGAGGAACAGACAGTCACATATCACCGCGGATACTCGAAGGTAGCGGGGAACAATGTGCTTTTATATCGATTGTATTCGAGAATGAAATAGAAGAACCACCTATCCGCATTCATTTCGCATTTCCAAGAAGCTGGTAAGTATATTGTGCAGTCTTTTCCCCCATTTTGATTATGCCAGATCCAGAATTCCAAATGATCCACGCCCAGGTTTAGTCCTCTCTTGTTGTACCAGTCCTCCTCCCCCCGAGCTGTGAAGAGTTCCAGGGAGAGAAAGAAAACATTCGCATAAGACCTGCTTCTGAATGGACCGAAACAACTAAGGTAACTCTATCCGAAATTTGCGTATAAAGCAAACAAGCAGAAAAGAAAGCAAAGCTAGATACGAGAAGGTGCTGTACAACACAGATAAATGAATGGATGATATTACTACTTCCGTTTTTAATGCCTTTTGAGGATAGAAACTTAACTATGAAGTGAATGTAGGAAAGGGGACATGAGAGCAGATTGATTATTATTCAGTTTATTAATCTTGCGAAAACAGTTTTCCGGTCATATCTTTGCACCCTGCACATAAAGCTAGACTCCTAATCGAGAGTTGTTCACAATACTAATGTTGTTGTGTTGAATGTAAATCCTTGATCTCAACTAAATGAAGATTATCAAATATGTCGAAGCTATTAGCTTACCAAATGATATTTGAGGTTATTAGGACGAGTGTTAAAATGTAATAGTACTCAGGAATGTGTGCAGATCCAGAGATATTGATAGATTTGTTAAAACAAAACTTTAAGAAATAAAAATAATTCTACCATGGCGAGTAAGTTTCAAGGGACTTGAAGAAAATTTGAGGGGAGCGAGATGGAGAAAAAGGAAATGAGAGTCAAGGGTTGCGAGTTTTGGGGTCGGAAGTCGGAAAGGAATGTTCCGAAAATGTCGTCCAGAAAGATCAGACAACGCTCACCTGCATGCATGCTACTTCACATACAACATCAACACCAGGCTCCTCCCTAAATTGTCCTTTCCAAATTTCTAGGCTTAATCCAACGTACTTGATTGGCTGTTCTTGATGATAACTTGACAACTCGATGCTAGGGGCACAGCGCAACTCCGCATGCTGCGGATTTCCGCACGCCGCTAATGCTCGAACTACGAATTAGAATGATATCGGAGTTCCCTGGTGCGGATGAGAAAGACAAGCGCATAAAAAATAAGATGACGCGAATATAAGGGCGAACGCGACAGTTCTGAGGATGGTGAATTCTTGCAGAAGGGCACAGTTAGCTAGGCTTCTATTCGGACTTAAAGACAGCACAGGTCTCTAAACTCGTCCCTCCAAACGATTACTATTTGAGCTACTCAACATGGAGCAAAGAATAATTGGTAAGTAATCTCACGTTAACTCGCTTTCTGTTATTCATATTGATGTGTGAATCCCCTAGCTCCCTCAGAAGCTGTTTACGATGCCTTCAAAACCTTCGTCTCCGATACCTCTTTACTCGCTCTACCACTCGTGCTCACCGGGAGCAAACTTGAACAACTGCCAGCGATTTTGTGCCCAAATGACCCCAATTCCGGTTTTCAGAGCTCCCTATCACAACTTGATGCAATCATCAGCCCCAGAACGCCGTTATACCTGCTGCTACGTCGAGATGGAGTCTTGATCGCGATAACATACATACCACATCTCGCCCCTGCTGATTTAAAGACACTGTATCTTGACGGACGACATGACCTCGTTCAGTATCTTGGCGGTGCACATTTCAACTCGTCGTTGATCTGCAAGGAACCCGCAGAGATCACAGACATACGTTCATGGAATGAGAGGGACATGCATACGTCAGAGTGTGAGACGTGCCCAGAAATGGAGGCTACTGGTGAAAAGGTCAAGGATCTAGGTCACCACAAGAATAAATGCCGACTCTGTGACCGCCGCATGAAGAACAAGTGCGAGGAGAGTGCGAGCTTGGCTTTGAGGAATTTTGGGGATATCGGAGACTGTGTCCAAATTGCATGTTTCCCACAATCTTTTTTTGGCTGGAATGTCACTGACCGCATGACAGTCCGTTGATATGTCAACAGAAATGTTGCAACTGAACTTCTACGAGAAGGGCATCGTCGCAACAGAAGTTGCTGCAAAGATTCCCACTGACCACCCGAGTTTCACATTTTACAAACATCTCGGCTCGCGTGTCATATATTTCATCTTCTGTTCTCCAGATAGTGTGCCAGTCAAGGAACGCATGACGCACACCATGGCTATTCCTGGGCTCGTCAATATCATTGCAAAGGAAAGCGGTATCAATATTGATCAAAAAATTGAAATACACGATTCAGAGGATTTGGAATTTCACCAACACGACAAGCGAATCGGGAAATTTAGATCTATGTATCTGAGGAATGAGTTTGCAGGCACAGAATCAACATGGGAGAACATGGAAGTCTATCAGAAGACACTAGATTCAATTCGCTAGGACATTGAAGACACAGTGTAAATGTAGCAATACGTTTTCCAAGCCTATTAAGCATTGATCAAAGTACAGTTATGAATTAACTCAACGCCAGTCTTCACTGTCACCCCCACCATCTTCACCGCTCTCGCTGATTTGATTTCAGCTACTTTCTGTACTCTCTGTGTCTTTTATTCTAGAAGAGTACTCCTCCCCATCATTCACTCTATTCCACACCTAGCGAACCCGGATTATGTATCAATTTCCAAATGGGACGTTTACGAAAAGAATTCAACCTCTATATAGCTATTCCCTATCCACAGTATCATGAAACGCATATCTCCTCGATCCCCCATGTTCTGCCAAACCCTTCATCCATTTTGACTGGGCTTCACGAGGATTCTCGCAGCGAGGCAGTGGAATTGTTCTTCTTTCCTGTATCTATTTCTAATTTAGTGCGCTCTCATATAATGATATACCAGCTTTGAGGCGAAGGCGGGTGTAAGTCATTAATTCTGCCTCAATACTCATAGTTCGCTCGGATTCTGTTAGGCCTTTTTCAATATGTTGTGGTTTGGGCGATCACAGGGTTCCTGTGACAAGAACCCTCGTAAACCTTTGGTAGCATGTGCCATTTTACTTGTAAATATTTATGAGCAGTTATATTATGTACGGGTCGGGCCATGGAATGTTAGTTAGTCCTAAGTACTGTACCGTAAGCAACAATCAGACAACTGCGCAATAGACAAAAATATGCATAGCAGTTGACCCCAATTGGTCACGTAGCATTGAGCGGTGATACACGTACATATATACACCTCCAACTTGTGTTTTAGAAGGTCACATATAAAGTGTGTATCCCCTGTACTTACCACGATCAACCGTAATATCTGGTTACACGACCTATAGATGATCGACCGGATAGACATTTGATCTTCATGTCCAAAGTTGGTCGATCTCATTACTCGGTATCTAGGGAATGTGGCGAAGAATTCATGTCTTCGCGTGGATGTGTCCACGTCAAGATTGGCTAATTCACACTAACCCTATCCACCCTCCTTTTCACTAATCAAATCCCTATTTCATCGTGGGGAGACATCAAAATCGCACATTATCTCAAACATGTGTACCCAGAAATAGATCAGAGCAAAACCCGACGCTGCGGATAGGAAGTGACAAGGCCTGCATGTACATGCAGAAAGGGAAGGTCATGGTTGTTGTCTACTGCCGAGTCAGGTGCACGCATTTAACCGGCCTGTGGGATGATGTTGAACCATGAATGAAGAGTCTCTTCAGTGGCGTATGCAGAGTTCCTAGAGCGGTATGAGAAGAAAGCGCTACCAAGCGGTGAGAAGTGCGAATATCGATTAAAGCATTTGTGGAAGAAGGCCGTGTAAATAACAGCGCCGAAGCAAATGTAAAGAAGATGAGGAAAGTGGATGGTGCCGAAGCACTCACGACAGGGAAATAATCCCTTCGTTTGCGAGAAATCTCTCCAGCCTCACTAGCGCTCTCTCCATTCCCTCTGGAAGTAAACTGAACCTTACCCTTGCCCATCCATGGTCGCTCTCGACACCCTGATAAAACATTCCCTGTCCAACCCTGATCCCTTGGATTGACAATCGATCAAAAAACGCCGTTTCTTCTCTTGCTGTCTTCGCATTCTTTGCTAACTTTGCGAAGAGGAAGATTCCATGTGTCGGTACGATGAAATCGATGCCCCATTTTCGGAGTGCTGCTGCGAGGAGAAGATACGATGTAGAGAGACGTTCTGAGTTCAGCGCGATGAGTGTTGGAAGTTGGGACCAGCTAAGAATAGAGGTCAAGTACAGCGAGGAGAGGTTCGAAGTGTGCCATGTTGTTGTTAGGGAGACAGCAGCGCAGAGTTGTGGGTTTTGTTGGGATATGAGACAGCCCTGCTAGTATTAGAAACTCCTTGGTATAATTGTTCTGTGAAAAATGCGAACTTACCACCCTGAATCCACTAGAACCGAATAACTTGCTCGCACTCCATACCACATGAACCCGACTTGGATCAACTTTGACCGCACCCTCTGGGACGAGCGGCTCTGTTAACGAGAGTGCCGATACGAATTGGGGTGCATCATCCGGTGCATCCTTAAGCCCAGTAAGGGCATAGATTTCATCAGAGATCAAGTGCAATCCTCGCTCTTGGCAGAACTCCATACATTCAACGATAGACTTCTTGGGATAGCATCGTGAGAGAGGATTATGTGGGTTAGATAACAACACAGCCTTGATCCGCGACTTGTCGGCCGAGAAGTCGTATGCGGCTTGCAAGGAGGGGAGGAGATAATTGTCGTAGTTTTGGTAGGTTGGTGGGTGAGCGACAATTATGTTGACGTTGGCCCGAGATTTGAGCATTGGCTCGAAGCCATCTGTCATTGTTCAGCCTTGTGCAGTTCCCATGCAAGGCGTGGACGGATTGATCGAGGACTCACACCAATAGGGGCCAGGTACAATTACACTATCGCCATCGTCGCAAACTGCATGTATGACATTTTCGATTGCGTCGCTTACTCCAGCAGTGATAACTATGTGCTCTGGGCGAACTGGGTGAATGGGCTTAAAGTGAGCATTGAAGAATGATGTCAGGGCACACCGAAGCGCAGCGTCGCCACCATCTGAATCTGGTAGTTCAAAGGTCTACAAGGGATTAATGCAGGCCATACAAGTGGGGGAAAGGGACCTAATGAACCTTCTGCGAAATCTCGTTCTCAATAGTGGTTCTGAAGAACTCCATGAGCTCGCGGCGAAGAACTTCATTTTGCGCACAAGAGAGATCAATGGCCGTCTTGGGGTCGTAGAGTTTGTGCGGCGCAACGGCCTCAACTCGAGGAAGTAGTTCTTCGAGAGTTGCGCTCATGCGCGCGGAAAGGCCCGAGTCCATGGTAATCCTCTTAGCAGGAGGTGGTCTGCGGTGTAGTGGAGAATCTGGGACGGAGAATGCTCGTCTTGAAAGCAGCAGAAAGGCAAGTGCTCATCTCGTATTTGCATCCCGGCAGCACATAGTTCTGGTGTGGGGGAGATGAAGGCCAGCTGGAGCTCAGGGTCGAGCTGTGCCGGAGGGAAATGGATGAGCTGCAGGCGGCATGAAAAAGGCTCGCTTATCAGATGCCCCCTTGGCCCCAAATCACCATCTTTGCCGTCGTGGTTCGCTGCTCAAATCTGCAACACATGCAGGGCGTTCCAGACAGAGGCCCTGCATACCCACGGCGAGCTTGCCATCCTCCTCGCACCGCCAACAGCTAATATCAAATAGGAGGAACCCCCGGGGACCCACACGTAGCCCTTCCAGAAGGAAAAAGGCGAGTCGTGCCTCCGATAGATTGAGAGAAGGCTCAGGTACCACCCCGCTGGTTCGGCGCACACAGGGTAGGATTGAGCAATGCGAGTGCTGCTCACATGGCGTCTAAGTCAGCTGTTCGCATGCAGTCGCGGGTCGCAATCACACCCCCTTACGCGCCCGGGAGCGACGGATTCGGGTCGCTCCGCAATGGTTGCATGTCAGCCTATCGCGCTCATATCTAGTGCCGCGTTGTCTTGCGCGCTGACGACCTAGGCGTTGTTGGGTTGGGTTGGGTTGGGTTAGGTTAGTGTTGGAGTCCGAAGAACAAAAAAAGGGTTGCCTCCCTTCCAGCCGAAAACCATGGCCTGCTTGATGGAGATGGGGAGGCCTCAAGTTGGTTTCGTCCAATCGGACCGATGCCCGCCCGTGTTAACCAGCCTCAAAAGAGCGCCGAAGTTGAGGAGTTCAACGAGATGAACGTCAGAGTTGCAAGTTCAAGTTGCATACCGGTAATGTCTAAAATGTCATTTCTACATTTGGACTCTATTGACCATCACCCAACACCCCGCAATGCAAAAAAGTAGTTAGCGCGCTGAAGAACTCGCTCCACCTACTACACAATATTCCTCGGCTCAACCCTCGGTCCTCGCGACGACACACTGGACCTTCTACCGGTAGACCGTTCATCCGTTTCGTGGCCCCCTTGATATGAATCCTGGGTCCCTATTGGCGCCCCAAATCTGCTCTGCCACATCCCCAACGGCCCATTACCCCTCGCATTTTGCACCGCCATACTTTGTCTCCTCGATGCCTCAAACGATCTATGTCCCGCCTGTAGATCCCTCACTCCGCTCGGATTCTTCTTAACGAAAGCTACAAAGATGTTCTTGAAAATATCCATCCAATTTGCTGCATCCAACATTGCTCCCCATACTGATAATCTCGAGCCTGTATCCTTCTCCCCTTGGTATGCTCCAACCGCAAACGCCCAATGAAATGCCAACGAGAAAATCAGGGCCTCGATTGCTGTGAGCATCATAGGGAGACCGTAATATAAATCGTTGTATGTGAACCTCTCACTTGGTTTGAATGTCTTTCCGTTCAAGAAGCCAAAGATAATGTCGAGGAAGAACTGGACGACAACCATTCCTTTAAATGAGACTAATTTAACCAACGCGCGATGCTTGGGATCGAATTCCAATTTCAATCGCCCGTAGAATCGAAAGATCGCTGTAAGTGCACCCCCAATGATGAAGATATCAATAATGAGGACCCAGATGTGTGCGTACTTGGGTGAGAGGGAGTTGGTACAGTATACGTTTGCGGCCTGGGTACTTATTTCGATGACGCTGAGGATGGTCTTCATGACAGGGAATTGAAGAATAGCTACCCAGGTCCTCTGTTTCTATTAGTATCACAGAAGTGAGGAGAATGAGGGTACGTACATTATACCACAAGAGACTCCCACCCGGAATCACATTCCCTTTCTTATCTTTGTTCTCAACCGCGGTGAAGTATGCTATGCGCTTGCTCTCTTCAGAGCAAACATATTCCAGGAATAGAAAGAAGAGCGCTGCGACACAGAAAGCTTCGTAGACTTGCATGATAGGTTTGAGGTATATCGACTTCTCTTCATAGATGATGGAGATGATGGAGATGATGGCGAAAAATAAGGGCACAAAGATTATACGGATGATTTGACGTTGTTCCTTCGGGACTGTGTATTGGCGGAGATGCTTTGATGTGAGTATTAGAGTGCTAATTGCTGTGAGGGTGAGACAGGCGGTCGCGATGTAGGCCATCAGGTCTTTGAAGCTTATGCCGATGGCAAGGACAGCGCCATGCTGATTGGGCTTTGGGTGCGCGCAGGTGAAATTTGAGGGGGCCTTATCGCTACGGGCGAATAGATTGTGAGAAGGAAAATTGACTGTAGAAGAATAGGAATCCATGGTAGACAAAAAAGCTGTTCAGAGATGAGAGGTAATGATTCTCTAGTGAGTCTACAGATGAGACTTTATATATTTGACTGACAACTATGCAACTGCTTCATGCCGCCACAGCCACATTGATCACCTTCAACCTCATATCTGCGAACAAATCGCATCTGCTCTATCAGCTACCCTTGTTACAGATCGTTGCTGAGGCTCAGCCCATTCGATTTCCGGTGCAATCGCATCGTTGGAGAGCGACGATCATGCACCATACCTCTTTGGGTCAGCTCAGCGGACCAATCGCATCATGTCTGGTATTACGCTAGATCGTATTTGTGTTAGCTATGAACTGGGGATTATGCAGGCCAAAGGCGATTCCGACAAGTTTGTACAGAAATCAATGTGAAGCTGGAAAAGATGAGGAGGCTAAGCTCCAAGAAAGACATCTTTACCGTTTCAAGATTTACAGCTACCATGGCTCCATTTTCCTAGAAAAGACAACGCCGAAAAATATCGCAATAGGAAAAGGAACGAGACATAACGTTAGATGTTACTTCAAGATTTGTAGGTCTACCGGTATCTGAAGTATCTCCATTAGTGTTGGTTGTAATTGGAGCTTGAATATCGGTTAGACTTTTTAACAAGGAATCGAAGCCAATATGCCTACTCGCGCAAGAGTGCGACTGGGTGCATTTCTCAAATACTAGCCAAGCCAGGAACCCTCTGCCACTGCTTCTATAACCCTAGCATATATGCAGGTACCCTCAAAGCCAGCTATTGATCACCCACGTGATCTAGTCTTGCAATAGTAGGTCTTATATATCTTCCAGTGCAAACACGATGTAAGATCTGAAATCGTTACGAAGTCTACCACATTAGGTAGGCCATCATGTTGTTAAGATCGCTGTGTGGTGCTTGTTGTTGCAGCTCTCTTGGCACAAATTTCACCTTCCTTCGATTTCGTGTCCACCCCACTTCGCTTCTCCAACCCCAGCACCCACGGATTGACAAATCAGTGCAATATCTAACCCCACCAAAATTGGGTTGATACCGTGGTGGGGTATGTTGAGGGCTCTCCGTAAAGATGACTTCTGTATATGATATTTTTAATTTCCCATTATTTCACAATTCAAGTACCATAACTTGCCTTCGTAGCTCAGTGGTAGAGCGCATCACTAGTATCAACTTGAGCAATGATGAGGTCGTCAGTTCAATTCTGGCCGAAGGCATTTGTTTTTGGACTTGTTCTGATCATTCTAGTTACTTTTTGCACGACCTTAATAGATAGGAAAAACCACCCTTTGTCTACATAATAAATTTAATATTTATCCTTCGTTCTCGAAAGATTTGTTTCTTTGTAATCCTCTCTATGTGTGTGTAATTAGCTTGCGAATGGAAGCTGTCCTACTTAAAAATGCATGGCAAGAATGTTTTTTTCTGATCTAGTTGTTGTATGTGCATAGATAGAGGAAGAAGACACGAACAGAGAAGAATAAAATGAATTAGGGTGGATGACCAATTAACCATATATCAGCGTCAATTATGTATGGATTGTATTAAACCCGCCAAATGCAGCCCGAACTCCACACTTTGCGCCTATCTAGTAAACTAGCCAGAAAACAGACATTTGGGACGAGATGGAATACCCACGGCGAAAAAGATCCACCTCATCTCCAAGCGTGGGTCGTGCTTGTACCATCTATATATGGACTGGATAATAATGCAATTGCAGCTAACTTGGGGGTGGCGATATCTCATAAGGAGTGGAGAAATCGAAAGTACTAATTAACTCTTTTCCCTAACTCACTCTATCCTCGTCATCGCTGCGAAGAAATCGACCCTATCCCAAGGAGAAATACATATTTTTTCTCTTCTCCCACCCTCTCTGCTCTCTAGTTATAGATGTGTTTCCACAAAATAAGCGATGGTATATCTGAAGATAGAGCAGGTTGAGCTAACTACGCTTAATCGATGGGTGTTGATGAGAAGAGGTGGGCGCTACGTAATCTTGTGGAGAGGGCTTGCATTGAGTCGATGGTAATGACAAGAGAGTGTGATCGATAGGGATTACTGGTGACGCCTAACATGTATGTACGGATGTGAGTATGCTGCGGCTGTGGAAAGATGGGGTTATTAGTCTGGCGGCGATATCATTTGATATATTCCCTGAATGGGAAGGGACTGAACTGATACCCAGGTAGCGATGTGTGGTATTGCCTTGCCACATATGGTCCTTCCACCGCAAGTACACTTATGCCTTCGAAGAAGTCTTTCTTTACTAGAGATCTTCTGAATATCCAAGTCAAATATCTGAGTTGATTTGAGTCGGAGATTTGCTGCCGGTGTGGAATGACTGATGGACGACAATGCTGCTCGGCTCCTTCTCCATTGTAGGCGATATGCTTGTTGGGAGCTCCCCAGCCAAGTCTCTGTTGGTCGTTAATGTGCTTTTCCGGCGGGGGATATTTGTTCCTTTTACCCTGTTAGTGCACGAGGCGTTTCTTTAGATCCATGTTCCTCACCTTTCTGTCAAAATATTGTGGTTTGCGCTGAATCTCCATCCTGTCTAGAACCTATATTTAGTCGGAAGATGTTTGACCTCTTCGTGTTCGTGTGACCAATATCATTCCCTAGATCCATTTCAATAAAATCTACATCCTTATCCTCACTGGACCCTTCATCGTCGTACTTTCGAAATACCCACCAGAAGGTGGCCGTTGAAACCGCCATAACTCCTGCAATGCAAGCATAGAATATCACCAGATACGGATCTCGTGCGATCGGGGTTAAGCTCATCGCACATGCCGTTCCGACAGCAGCTACGAGCAAACCGATTGCTTGTACGATGACCTTCATGTGCTTAGGGGCATGTTCGTACGCTAATTCGAGGCCTGTAACGTACGCGAAGATTTCCCCAATCGCAATTAATACGTATACCGGAGCTTGGAGCCAGATATTCACTTGATTTGGTTTTCTGAACATTGCCATGTTGGATAACTTAGGTGAATCATTGGTCGACCATGCTTCTGGGCAATCCTTTGGGTGTTCATAGCATGGCCCGTTAGCATAGATGAGTTGCTGCACTATCGCCGCGTATAACATCGACAGAGTAACAAAGCCAAAGCCAACTGTGATCTTCGCGATGGGCCTAAATGCAATCTTTCGTCGTTGGAGGAACGGATAGAGTACAGACTGTATGAGAGGGCCAATAATAATGCAAGAGACCTGGTTCATTGCTGGCATGATATCGTTGGGGATACCATGTGCTTCCATTGTCCCTGATTGAGAAATGAGATTGTTCTGCATTTGATCCTATATTGGGAGTAAAAATCAACAAATTGTTCCATTGATCTGAGGGTTAGGCAAAGCTTCTTAGAATGTAGTAAGCATGTTCTTGACCCTGATCTTGAACATGCTTTACCACAAAGCCTACAAGTTTCGCTCCGCATATGACTTACAAAGCAAATATAAAAGGACACGAAAGCAATCCTGTTTACACGTTAGTAGACTTATTTGCTAAAAGCAGCAAGCTCGTACAATACTCGACAAGCCTTTAATCCACGGCAAAGTTCATTGAAGAGTTGGCTGCTCCATGAGACAGTCTTCCCAAGGTGTTCAAGCTGATGAACTGGATCCGCATATGCCATCTTGAAACCGTTACGCGAAGCGCAGAGGAGTATATTGATCGATTTTGGAATAACGCCTCCCTCGTGTGGTGCTCGGACTAATGCACAATAAATGTTAAGAAGAAATAGGGACATCCAGATACCAGAACGTACCATACCACTTCCCTCCCAGAATTGTAATCAGCGTCGAAATAATCATAGATATCAAAGTGAATAGATATGCTATGTGGAAATTATAGTGCATTTCAAGGAATGTGGTTGCAAACCAAGAAAGCGAGCCAATGTTCCCCACCCTATTCGAACATTTGTTAGCTTCGTTTGATTAGAACATGGTAAACTCACAAGTAATACAGGTTGTATATGGATGTGATAGTCTGAGATCGGTCTGTCAGAACCCTTTCACCTGTTTTTAGTGTGATCAGCTTGGACTTAGTTTCGATATATTGATCGGCTACATTTTTGTTAGCGTCATTGTTCACTAATAAATAGAGGAGGATATATCAACCAATGAAAGGAGGTAAAATGACGTGGAAACCTCCTCCACCAAGACCAATCAACACCAAGCCACCAAGAAAGCCTGGTAAAGCCCCGTTATCTGAAAATGATGGGTGTGAGGTTATAGTTATAACAGTACACCCGAGAGTGTACAGACTGAATATGTTAGCTATAAAAACAAAGATCTCAAGAGGAAGTACCGCATACATTGCACTGATATTCAATGTTGTGTATCGCCCAAAACGAGCATCGGATAGTACAGCGAATAGAATAGGTGTAACGTAATAAAATATATAAAAGGCGCAGTACACTCTCGTTGCTGTGGCCTGTCCCAGGTTCAGCGCACCTGGAACTAGTCCACCGGGAGGGTTTTGCATATAATTCTCTAAAAGCGGGATATATTAGTATCAAGGTCAAGGCTATGAACACGAAATGGTCTACCGTACGCCATGGTGCAGTTAGGCCCCAAAAGGTGAACCTTTCCCAAAATGCAATCGCTGCCACCGCCCACACGCGCTTGGGTAGTTTGTCCGAAACTCGGCGCAGATTCTGAATTTCTTTGGGGGAAAGATTGTGAGAACATGGCATAGATGTCCCTATTTCACTGCACGTTTGATTAGTGAACTGTAAGGTGCTCTGCTAACTCCATGTCTACCTTCCGCTATCTTCCCCAAGGAACATATTGGTCAAATCCATGAGTTATCTTGATCGTAAGATATCCGTTATTCGGTATTCGCTAAAGGGTAGGAAAATGTGCGTAGCCGATTTTAGGAAGATCACTAAAGTGAAGGGGTCAAGGTTGAGTGAAATTCTAGCAATTTTGTTGAAACCCTGCAAGTGAGTGTAGCAAAAAGATGTGAGAGAGTGTATTATTTCGAATCTAGTTTCTCGAAAGCTTGCTGTTTTGATGAGTATGCGTAATAGTCTGTGTGTGTAAGCCAACTGTAGTAGAAAGCGCTGATCGGGTGAGCAGGTTGCTGCACCTTTCCGCAAGTGATACCGCAATCATAGATAGGTGTCGAAATTTAAACGAAGTTTGTGTCACAGAGAAGTTGGTGGATTATGAATGGAGAGTGAAGGTCTGTAGAGTCGATATGGGCATTTGGTCCGGCGGTCGACTTTGTGAATGTTTCGATACTCAATGGCACTGGTGTTACTTCCACGTATCTTCTCGGCTGCGAAGTGTTCAATTCGATCGTGAATGGTATTTATTGAGCTATCATTTGGTGAGGTGTTCACTCGCAAACCGTTATGCGAACACGTATCCTGGCGTTACGCCATCCTTACAACAGAAGCCACACGGCACAGCCAAACGATAACGGCATCCTAACATGCCACTTGTAAATTGTAGTGATGGTTGCCTCGGCGATCAACTTTTGGGTGAGATATTTGGGGCTGAGAGTGCTGCTTCGGCCCAACCCTGCCCCATATCCCGATTTGGTCGCAAGAATGTGTACACACCACAGATTTGAAATGGGATGGATGGTTTTTTTCTTTCAAACCCCTTTTTTTAATTGTTGAAACTAATTGTTTTGTCCTTGAGAAAGAAAACTCTCCTATGGGTAGTAACAAGCGCGATATGAGTGCCAGTGGCACACGCACGAACCTCGGAACGGTAGAATTTAATGCACTGCCATTTGTTTGATGAATAGATGCCTAAACATATGTTGATAAAGAATATTGTTGAGCGAACTGTGGCCCATGCATATATATGGTAAGGGAGGGAATGTTGGCCCAGTAACCGAAATCGTAGCTATGTTCGGCTCGGGAATGCGGTGTACTAGCGCGGTACGGGGTTTTTTGAGCAAGATCTCGAAAAAGCTGTCCAATTGTTAGTTTGAATCGTCTTTGGTAGGCATGATAGACGAGAAATGCCATAAATGAAAGATGGGATGGAGACCAGAGCAACAATCCCATAGACTGACGATGAAGTGGATGTGGTTAATTAGTTTGTAGTGTCAACTGCATTCCATTGATTCATAATCACATCTTCCAAATTTGTTCAAACTTTCGACTCTTTGCCACTCGCAACCTCGACCAGCCCTTCATTTCCTCCTTTTTCACTCAGATATGGACGAACTTACCTCCAGTACTACTTAGCATGTATCTACACCCATCCTATATCATTCTTCGCAGAATGAACTCGCCGGATTTTTCGGATTTCTTCTCGTCACTTCAGGAAACAGCAGCAACCAACTCAGATTTTATGTCGCGTGGGTCACTTCACGGTTGGGCTAGAGCTTATTGGACAAATAGTAAATGTTTAGTGAAACGTGGGATCGTGGGGTGGCCAACTGCGGGGCGCGTTCCGAACTGTGTTCGAGAATGGCCAAAGCTTAAGAATTAAATGGAACACATGACCCCCAAACAGCGGTGACGGCAAAAGGAACCTAGAGCAATGCCGAAACACGTATTCTCTAAAACGAACGTCTCACCTCCCTTGTGCGACAGCTCATCATTTTCGCAGACCCACTCACCCCACCCGCCTTGCAGATACACTTGTAGATCACCATGTACCATCTGGACGGCAGCCCGACGTCGGACACGACCATCTTGAGTTCCGTTTTCAAATTTACGACCAAGAAAGCCCCCGTGATTTTTAGAAAGAAAGAGGAGGGCCTAGTCCCATCAAGACCTGTCGTATCGAGGAGCACAACTCAGGAATCATTACCAAAGGGAGTTGATACGAAAGAGTGAACATCGACAGTCCGTCTATTCGTTATGGCGAAGGTGAGTCGTTGGAACATATTTACATTTGGTATGCAACGCTGATGTCCCTTTGGTACACAGTATTTGCATGTTTCTAGCGAGGATACAGTGCATGGAGTTTGCAGTTTTGCGACAACTGGGATATGTAGAAGATGACAAATCTCCTTGTCAAGAAATAGCAAGCACATATGAGCGGGGTGTACTTTGGAAGTAAGAGGGCGAGGGCGTTCGATCTCATATTTCGCGCATATTTCCATATTACAATTCGGCACTGGCGTAATGATGGTGGTGCATATCTCTTGGGCGTTTGATAGGCATCTTTCCGCAAAGCTAGAGTATCACTTCACTTTCTCTTTCAAATACGGAAATAGTACCTGATGAGCGTATGTATGCAATGTACGCCATACATTTTCTCAACTTGTCAACGGACTAAGCTGTCCTTCTCCGACTTTTAGGACAACCCCCCTTTCCCCTGAATCTAGTGCGCATCATTTAAGGGGTCCCGCACCCACCTAGACTTCTATATCCCGTTTAAATCTCCGTCGGGGATTCATGAAGAAGACTAATGAAAGAGGATCAAAGAAACCACGGAACCCAAAGCTGGGTCATAGCATAAGCTTCTCACATGCATCCATGCCGAGGACTGGCCATACGAACATAGCTTGACCTGGAATCTTGTCAAGGTGGTCTGCGGTACAGCCAGGAATGAATCCCGAGATCTTGGAAATGGAACTGCCTGGTAAGAATCTTATCTTTATGGTATGCCCTTATATTACAGGGAGCACATGGCCTAGGCGTTGAGCTCGTGTTCCCCTCTGTCCAGAGAACTCGATGTTCAAGAACAGGGAATTCAAGTCGTGGGAGTGGAATTGAGGCCAGTTATATGTGAAATCATCATAGGTTACTCAAGGACTTTTTTGTGGGTGGGCTAATTAAATCGTTAAGTACACATAGCGTCTGATATCTCCTTAGAGTAGACAAACGCGAAGTATCGTGGGCAGAAATGTTAAGATCTCCATTATTTTTGTTTCACCAAGCACATCGGCCTGAATAGAGACCATCATGACCCTAACTTGATCTACTAAATTGATCGTTTTTTTCCATGTCTTGTCCCCAAAGGCATAACCTCAATCGATGCGCCACCGTCTTGATCTGGAGGTGTTGGCGATCCAGCCCAGACTAACTTCTGATTTGGACAATTCGGAATCTCAGTATTGCCCTGAATCTTATTGTTCGAAGAGCATGCCCCGACCAATAACCTCAAGTAGTGCCCGAGGTACTTGCATGCATAGACGGCCTCGATCGCGTTCTGCATCAGAGCGTCTTTTCCCGGTGTAAAATACATGTTGACTTCAGTGTTTCCAGTTACAGCCAGATTCTGGTAGATGGGGTCGTGGTTGCCGTAAGGCCGCGACATGCCGCACCCCGTGTCCCCAAGGTTTTCAAGGTAGCTGGCAATTGCGAGGGCGTTGGCATTGGTGGCCATATTGGTGTCAGGGGTTACGTGTTGGCAGTAGAAAACTGTCGGGTCATCACCTGCACAAATATTAGAGGAGAGATCGGAAAGGTGAGAGTTCGAGGAGATTCATACGCTTTGACAGGCGGTTTGCACTGTGTCGTGGAATGTTGACGGTCTCGAAGACGACTGCAGGGGAGACATCCTTGGGAAGGATTGAATCCGAGGGGACGGCGACGACTGAAGCCGCAAACAGTAACGAAACACCGGAATACTTCATGTTCTCGATTTTAAAAAGTATTTGCAAAATCGAGATCTCACACTTCCGCTATTGTGGTACTCAACATGCTTATATGAATCTCTTCCCACAGCGGTTGCGGCTTACCATGACACATTAACCTAAAGGAAGACGCTATTTGCATGTTAGTTCACCATTTCCCCATTTGCTTCGTGTTGCCGGGAATCTGCCTCGATATCCCGATCACTTTTTGCAATGTACTGCATGCAGAATCAATATTGAATTATCTGAGCTGCATTAGGACATGCATCAAGACAGGTAGGGGAATCCTTCAACATGCACCGACAAGGTTGTGTATCCCGGCGGTTAGAAATCTCTATTTCTCTCCTCGAATATTTCGGTAAGGGAGGGACGCGTAGTAACGTTATTGGACCCCTCATTCATTTCGTAAGGCTGACAGGTAAATTCACAACACACGCGGGAGAATATTATCCGACGCACATCAATATCACCCCGACAAGGGTGTCAACCAACAAGATCGCGCGGCTCTCGGGGCATCGGTAGGCCCAATTCCCATTTGAGTGCTAGAGCCAGACTAGAGAATTCACCACAAAGTTCCTGGTTCTGGTTTCTCGTGAATGGAGATTATGATCCATACCATAAGGATGCACAATTTGGGTTTAACTGCTGGAGGTCAGAGCTTATAGGGCTATATACTTGCATGAGGCATATGCAACCTTCACATGCATCTGTGAGAATATTATGTTGGAGGATTAAGTGGTCGCCAACTTACAGTTCCATCTTGCGAGAACAGTTTTGGAGGATTCTGAACATTTCAAAATTTGAATTTGTCACGACGTCTACGTCATATGCCTACAATGTGAATTGATCCAACCGAAATGTCATCCTATAGTCCTATTCCCCTCTTCCACATCCTTGATCAACGTGGGGGCGAGCCCAATTTTTCGCCCCCAAGAGTACCTTTCCAACTGCTCCCAGTCCGCGCACTTTCTAGGCGACCGAGAATGTGCATCCAAGAACCGGGCATTAGGATCCTGTGGCCAACTGAAGGTATACAAACTAGTATCCGCGATGCACATTACCGAAATACGGAGGACTTCTAAGCAATGGTCTGTGACACGGTAAGTATTGAGTCCGATAACCAGTTTCTCTACCAGGCGCACGACATCGGAGAGAATAGAGTGCGTCAGATGAGGCAGAAGAAAGCGTTTACCTAGATGGTCTTCCCACATATCCCGTTGGGCCTCGGTCAGATTACGTGTGTAGAGGAAGAAGCGGAGTTTGTTCTAGGCCTTCATCAGTAGGATTTGGAAAGCTATCCAGTTTGGCTTACCAGGCAGTGGATCTCATGATAGACCCCTAAAGCACCAATATAGCCACCTTCCTTCACTCGTACTGATGTATTGGGCGAAGCGCCACCGTCTCTGACCTCTTGCTCTGATGCGTTAAAATACAGAGCTAAGAGACCAAAGGTTAGTGTATGTTGCGAAGTGGCTTAGAGCAAGGAATGCTTACGTTGGAGGAGGTGGGCCCATGCCGCTGCATTCGCTTCATTGGGCGGTCCCGAGTAGTTGGAATACTCTGTGTGGTTTGTTGCATGCTTGACCTGTATTGAATGCCGAAGAGTTCGAAGTTCCGGAACTAGTGGGGAAATATCAGTCTAGATCCTACTTGAAGAACAGTGTGGATGTCCATACATATTGATTGGGGGAAGTTTTTTGGTGCTGCCAAGTTGATAAAGACTGAAATACAAAGGATGATGTGGAATACAACCAAATAGACGCTAAATATCGGGTGTCGAGTTATCCTGTGACTCCAGCGGTAGGTTTTGATATGATCTGATTGTTGACTTGCATCGTCGAGGAGTAATTCTTTCTCTTCGTCCATTATTTTGTGACTTTGTTGGTATGGCATCAATGACGTGAGATAAAGATAATCTTCAACATCTCTTAACCATTTTGAGGTCGGATAGCACACACTTGCCACCGGTGTGGCGGCCCGATCGGGACATGGGACCCTGCCCAATATTACAGATATTGCAGGCCAAACGCCCGCGCTAACTACCGAAAACGGCTTCATGCAGTATTGATTGGTGGTGCGAAAGTAAGGAAATGACCATGCATGCTTTAGGCGCAAAACTCGAATCTCTAAATCAGCCTTGTAAGATTCGGTTGCGTGGAGGAGGTGCACTTTCCCGTTGTATACTAAGGACAATGCACGGCCAGAGTGCCATACGGGGCTATCATTGAGATATAGCAAACATAGGTCTCCTCCGATTTTGGCCAACTGCAGTCCCCAATTTCACTGCTTCGGACTCGACCTACACTGTACCAGCAGTTTAGAATTTGAACAGTTTCAACATGCTCTTTCACTCAATCCTAGTCACATTCGCAGTCCTGTGCGCTTCAGTCTCAGCCGCGCCAGTACCAGGTATGTACTTGCCTTTCTTCACCTCATTCACCTTCTTGAACAAGAGCTTATAAGAAAAGTAAACCCGAGATCACCGATGGAAGTTCATGTTTCTGAAGAATGTGAGAAAATTAAAGGTAAAACCTTTCCATTATTTACACTCCACATGACTCCATTCACTCATTTATCCCAGTCACCCGTCGAGACACCGAAGAATGGATTGTCACAACCCAGCCAAACCCCGATGAGATGACAATAGAGGGATGTGTATTCTAGGGAAGGGAATTGTGGTAATCGATTTGTGGTAGGGTGAACTGAAGGGTACTCTAAAAGTGAAACTTCATCTGTGCAAATCATGAAAGTAGCTTTACACGTGATACACATCTTTGCCTCAATATTCTGTGCAATTGATTGTGACTGATAGGACTGAATTGTAGAATATGTGAAGTTTAGGTGCTAAGGGTTAGAGGAGCGTTGACACGTGTATGAAATAAAAGCATGGCCATGGCCAAGGGGATTCTTGGAGAAAAGCACAGCCGGATCCCCTCTACCCCGCGAGGAAAGGCGCGCCATTTTCTGTTTCGCTTACAAGTTCCCTGCGGATGGTTGTGTGGTTGGCCATCTATTTGCCGACACCTCAATCAATTCTCACTGTAATACCCAGTCACACCATGAGGCCAAGCCTCGGCGCCTCAGCACTAAGGAGTCTGGCGCTTCGTTCTTTGGTCAGGTCACCGGCCATGCGGAGTTTATTTGGAGCTTATTTGAACTGCGTGTCATCAAAACGAGGCCCTCATGCTTGCTCACTGTCAGGTTGAATCCTTCAGGTTGTTGACAGGGGTAAGATAATATGTGGACTTTGCTGGATTGGCCCCATGGACGTTGGGAAGATATGCAAGGCTACCGGTCTCCGAAGGAGCCTTTGTTCCAAATAGGAGCGCGTGTATTTTCAGACCTCAAGTCTGGGAGGGTGTCGTGATTTCTTCCAAGCTTTGGGGGCTGTGAAACGCCCCGTCGTTATAACGACGCCGTGCGACGATTTCATCGGAATATTTCTGTACTGTCGGGAGAGACTGAACTCAACTCAACCTACCTCATCGTTTGAACAATCTTGTCAACCTTCAGTACGACCTGTCATCATGTATATGTCAATTCCAGGTCCTGCGGCTATCCTTGGCACCATCATTCCCCTCCTCTTTCTCGATGTCCTCGCAGTATCATTGCGTTTCTATGCTCGGAAACATCGCAGACAGCCACTCATGATCGATGATTGGCTCACTGTCCCCAGTTTGATCCTGGTCATGGGACTTGCGTCTATCATGTTCTACGGGATTGCGACAAAGTCACTTGGATATGCTGCTCTGCCAATGCCAGAGATGGTCGCACGATCTGATGTTGCAGCATCAGACTGGAGGATTGTCACCGCGAGGCGGGTAAGGATTCACAAAATCTGCGGATAAGTTCGTAGACTAACAGCTGTCAGCTGGAGTACTCCTTCTTAGTCATTTTCGCCGGGGCCAATGGGATGGTTAAACTCAGCATTCTTTTCCTCTACCGCCGCCTCTTCATTGTAGATCGGCACTGGAAAAATTCCCGAAGTTTCTTTCTCTGGGTAATGGTCACACTGATCGCATTGTGGTCTGTTGGTTACGTGTTTACCTTCATGTTCATGTGCAAAGGGAAGTTTGAGGTCATGTTCACAGACCTCATGGGTGCAATGGAGCAGTGCATCGACATGTTCAAAGTCGGTTATTCGTGCTCTATTAGCGACTTCATTGGAGATGGACTCATTCTTCTGATCCCCCTGCCATTTGTGAGTTTTATGTAATAACGTCTGGTGTACACTACTAACAACGGGGTAGATATGGAAGCTCCGTCTCCCAGTGGCTAGTAAGATTGCTGTTACTTGTGTCTTCATCCTTGGATCACTCGCCGCCGCTGCTTCATTGATCCGCTTGCTGTGGATGGTTTGGGCTTTCCACGTCGGCATGGACCCCACCATGGACGAAGAGCGTAGGTTCCCCAAGTTAGAAGCATCCTATGATCCTTAGAACAGGTTCTAACAAAATTGCAGTCATGCTTACATCGGAGCTCTTTTGGTGCCTTATGGAAATCACTCTCGGTCTCCTTGCATGCTGTCTCCCAACTCTTCGTGGCCTAATTCAAACCAAATCCGTCGACAGCGTTGTCAAGGGTGTTCGAAGCATGTTCTCTCTAGGGTCAAGTTCCTCTGGAACCCAAGCATCAAATGGAAAGAGCAGTAACAGTATGGATAGAGGCACTACAAACATTACAGTTCAGGCGAAGGCGAGCCATGAGTCGAAGGATGACTCACGCTGGGAGGAAGTCTAGATTTCTCGTGTTTTATAGGATACCAGTAAGGGAAGTCGAGGGTGGGTACAAGGGTTTTAGAAGGTGTTCAGGGATAATCAGTTTGCCTGTTTGCATATAATACTTGTTAGCTCGATTTCATATATGACTAGAATGTTTGTATTATAAGTACCTTTCGACAGATCATTATTCTTACTATTTTCATTCTTTCATTATCATAGTTCTCTAGGTTTGTGACTTCTAGTGAAATAATTTCATGGAAGCACTGTCTAAATCACTGTTGCGAGGGCGACCTTTGAGGACTTATCTTATCAACTAGGATGAATGGGGAGTTTTACCCCAGATTACAAGTAACCCGATTCAATAACGCTGACTAAGATTACTTCCGTTGCGCAAATTCCAAATTCCAAAGTGCTTGATCCGTCATCTAGATAATCTGGAATAATCTTCCTTATGTTTAATGGCCCTGGGATGAAGATCAATAGTTGCAATCTGTTGACGAAAAAATGATAAAATGTTGGGAATGCAAGCCATACTATCTGCTCACTAACGGACCTAAATATAGTGATATTATCCAGCTAGTTATCGAGAAATTTGGGAGTATCCTAGGGTAGAGCAGGGAATCAGCAGATATTGTCACGGCTTGTACCACAATACAAACGCGACGTTATCGAGCTACTGTGAGTGCGTCATACCAAGGAACAGTTGCAGTACGCCAACCACCCATTAGCTAAGAACTAAAACCTTGAAGTTGACTAGTAAAAGCATCGCTCCTATCTACGTTCTGGAATATTTGAGCGCAAATCCAAGTAGAGTTCTGTCCCAGTCGAGAATTAATTCAACGGTACGGCATTCTCAAAATCTTCAATGCCATCAATGCAAACATTAACATTCCAGAGGCCTGACGAAAATCATTCTCCTTCAGGACTATGATGAGGTCTTCGGATGGGGTTCCGTAGGTAGTTAGCTGGGCTGTCACGTTAGAGGCGAAGTCTCGTATATCGTGTCTAAACGTCATGCATTGGTCCTCCCTCGACAAAGCAGAAGAAAATATGTTGTGCGCCAAAACCTCGGTGATGTGCTTTTTGGGGGGGGCAAGATTACTATATTTTGAACGACCGAGGGCCAGGCCTTTGGGGTCTTTGTATGGTGATGTGGGGTGGCTTGGTGGCTTGGTGGCTTGTTCCAATTTGCTGTCTAGACACTCCAAATGCCAAGGGTTGCTGCGTGGCAAAGAACGTAGAATACTCCTGAAACGACGAGAATCGTGATTTTAGGTTTCGCTTGTTAACAAGTAACTTTCCACGACAGGTACCAGCACTGTTGCGACCAACCAAAAGTCTCGTATGAGGCTGCATGTAAGAAGCCCATCTGTGTTGTTCGAGTAATGAAAAAAAAGAATGGATGAAACTTCGCAAGTGCTGCAGCAGAAGAGGCATTCTATTTTTCATCATTTCTTCCGCGCGTTTTCTTTATTCTCACTATGCTTGAGTACCTACACTTGTAAGTTTATGGCCCCACTTCAAGAATCGAAAATGAGGACAAATCACGATCTGGATGTAGAAATTCCATTTCCCAAGATTGCGAAAATAAGAAACGTGATTGTATATCATCAGAAACCAATGAATCCCATAACCTCTAAGTGCCACTAATGAAGTTCGATCCAGTCATAGATCACAAATCCCACCCGTTCCACGATGATCAGTAAATCCTCGGTTATATTACGCTAACGGCGCCCCTTAGGCGCAAAAGATCCTTTCAGGAAGCTCAGCACATGTCTATGTGCGGCTGTGAACCCGCATCAATGCCCAAAAACATGAGGGTGGCGGTTCCACATCAGCGGCAGGTTTTGCTTTGGAGTCAGGCCTCAGAATCCGACCGCCAGTTCATATCTAGGGTGCAAAACCCCTCTTTGTACGCTTTGGATAAATCTGGAACATGCCTTTCTGTTTCCAGTACTCCCAATACCCCTAGGCGCTGCCGAGATATCAGAAAAGCCTATGGATTTCTACTCTCTGGCGTAGTTGTGTTTTATCATTTCTTCTAGTCAATCCAAATTCCATATATCTTGATCATTAAAATCCCCAACTCATCAGGGTTACTAGGATGGATTCAAATCCCCGCACAGATATCCAGCTGGCTGCGCTAGCTGCAGGATTCACAATCGGGTTTGGATTCCTGACTGTCTGGGAAGCGATTAAGCAGACGCGACAAAACCGCAATCCGCTGAGAAGCGTATATATCTATATGCTTTGGGGGGAGATCGTTGCAAATCTTACCATAGGAGTGATTGGCTGGATCTTCCTTGATGGAATCATCGGACCAACGTGAGTATGCTGATTCGGTTTTCAGGTTTGTCCTAACGACTTTTAGTGTTCCTGTTCTATTCCTCATCTTGTTCTGTTGGACATTTGAAATTCAGCTATTGATGCAAATCATCATCAACAGAATTTCCCTCATTGCAGAACACCGGAGTGTAACTAGTCGCATCAAATGGGGCACTGTAGCTGTTATTACTACGATCAATGTTGCAGTTTTTTGTATATGGATCCCTGCCCACCTTCAACCACCACCCTTTCAAATGTATGTACCGTTTCTACTACTCAGTGCCTCTCAGCGTTAGCTCACTTTATCAGAATGGTAAATATCAACAATATCTGGGACAAAATATCAAAAGTGCTCATCCTGATCGTTGATGCCTGGTTGAATTGGTATTTCCTCTCCACTGTCAAGAAACGCCTCGTCAAACAGCACGGCCTCGTCAAATACCAGCCTTTGGTAGGCTTCAACGCAAAGCTGATGATAGTTTCGATCGCAATGGATGTATGCCTGCCTTTCCCTCTATATCCCTGTTTAAATTTCTGACTAAAGAAGGTGATGCTCATTGGACTCATGTTTCTTAAAAACCCAGTCGTATACATGCAATTCCACCCAGTTGCATACATGGTGAAACTCAATATCGAAATGTCCATGGCATCTCTTGTCGTACGCCTTGCAAGCGGAAAATCAGAAAACGATCCTTACGAATTCCAGTCCAGGACAAATCCTCCCAACCACCAATCGAATCGACAGAATACGGCTAATTCTGAGTTAAAACCCCCACTTCAGGTTTCGTTGACGGGTAGAGAAGGAAAAGGACATTACAGGATTGATAGCAATGATGAGGAGCTGGAAGGAATCCACTGCAGGGCGAACTTGGGTGTTATGGTTGGAAACACATCAAGCAAGGAGAAGGGACGGCAGAGAGAACGAGCAAGTTCAAGATGTTCACATGAGGTCATGTTTGGGGATGAAATGCCACTAAGCCCACTAAATACTAACGGTTTTAAGACAGTGGAATTGGAGGTTGTATAGAGTCATGCTAAATTGGAATAAAAATTTATGTTCAATTTACGGTGCCTAGATTATATATATTAAATTTATTTCATTATAGTACGTGAATAGTTCAAGACGACTTGCCTTGATAGGCATGATCTTACTAGCCCCAACATCGCAACCTGACTATAAGATACTTCACGGATTGACTGTCCCAAAATTAGAAATACATGTGGTGACTGTCTTTGCGCGTTCGTGGAGATTGGGGCATGGGTGTGGCGTCGAAGCATTACCATGGTCATAATCAATGCAGTGGGTTATGAAATAATCCGATAGTTTAATCTGTTTCTTATCATTGAATGCTAAAGCTTGTACCTATCCCGCTAATCATTTCATAACAATTGTGTACCCATGAGTGATGTCCAACTACGAGATGTAGATGGAATTTACATGACAACACACCAACAGGACTCTTCGCAGCCGCAGCAGTCACACTCTTCGCCACAAGAGACAGGCTTAGGTTTAATGATGGAAGTGACGGAGGAGATTGTGGAACCGGGCATATTTAGTGAATAGTTGTTCTCTAGATTGGTGTTAGCTTGGGTTGGTTAACTGGAGGGCAAGTACGAACAAAGTGTGTGGTGCTAGAGAGTGATGTAGTGGTGGCAATGGTTCTGAGAGGTTGGGTACCTGGCAGGAGATTTCCGAGTATCGAGAGGGTTGGGGTTGGATCATGAACTTCGACGACGAATGTTGGCCTCTTTATACGAATCTACGAGCCACACTCCTCCGTCCATTCCGTTTTTCTGGGTAAAGGTTGTGCCGCCCAGTCTTTCGTCAGCTTCCCAAAATTCAGCCAAATCACCAGCCCTGCATGCACTCCCTGAAACCTGCATTCGCAACACCTGGCAATATTATCCCGTTCAATTGGCTGCCCCGGTCGTTGCACCGGCTCTCGCGCCACACTATCTCTTAAATCTAGCCTGTGCAATCTTAGTCTCCCTAAAGGACCGAGAGCTGAGCCACCTCAGTCATCGCGATAACCATCGCCGTGCTCTTTCATTGGTCTTTCAATATCGAGATTCGTAAGACTAACGCCTCCAGTGGATCTGATGTGCAGGTTGACATGGATATCCATGCCAGCTAAGCCTCACCAAGCTTCCTTGGCGAAGGAAAATGCCTCAAAGAAACAGGGAACAAGCTTTCACAAGCTTTCACAAGCCCTTGGCAGGGAATTAGACTGCACGGTCTCATGCCTGCAACTCTCATAAAGGATCCTGAACCCTGGTGAAATGTTGCAGTGGCTGTGGTTAGCGCAAAGCAAATTGTAGTGCATGCACTACGTCGTCTCTTCTACACATGGAGCTAAGTTTGTGGCGTGAGCTGTCGGAGAGATGGAGATTGTTATAATACTGGTAACCCAATATCATCATTACAATTGTGTTTAAAGAATTCGCTAGACTACAGAAAAACTGCTAGCACAATAAATCGTGCTTGAGTCCGTAGTTGGCGTCTTTGATGGTTGGCCACATTGATGCACTTATGAGGCGTGCGTGACTTTCGGACCCTCGTCTGATGAGTTACTAAGATTCAGGGGTGATAAGGTTGAACGGGAGCACTAATTCCGCATGGTTCTAGCAAGCTTCTAGTTGGAATTAATCTGTGGCTGAGGCTGTTTGAGGTTCAGCATGACGACGCATTTCAATCGGGCCGCCATTGGTCCAGAACGGAGGTTTCTCGGGATTGGGTTCAAACATATACCCTCCCACCACTGGCTCGCTCTTCTTCACAACTTCACGCCAACCTAGAACTTCACTTAAAAATTTACCACCACTTCTTTCACCCTTACGTCTCACATTAGTGACCATATACTGACAATGCGAGGAATGCGATCATGGATCACTAATCATCTCTTAGCCCAATGAGGGTTGTGTAACTCATTTTTCGTGTCTAGTATGAATTTGTAGTTGCCAAGTCGACTTCCACATCGCTGCCTGGAATTTAAAGAGTGCGAAGAGAACTTGGCAAGCCTCTTTCGATGTATATCGTCCTCCAAGACGCCCTATAGCCTTAAAAGGCAATAAGGAGCTGACGATTTGTGGGATGGGATGGTAAATGGTTACGCGGCTGCCCGGATGGTAGAAAGCTTTGCTGATTACCGAAATCCCAATATGAGTTGAAGTGCAGGTATAAAGATTAGCGGTGATGTCGAGTTTGGCGACAGAAGAGAGCATTAAGTGAACAGAAGAGCAACAATTTCGTGCGATCCAGACGACTTATTCCCCATTCAATCTTGTATCCTCGAACGAACAATGTCGAAGCGCATCACAATCTTTGGAGCCACAGGCACCCAAGGTTCCTCCGTCGTCCGCTCGTTGCAATCGAATACCAGCAAACTCTTCACTCTGAGAGGTATCACCCGCAACCCTGAATCTACATCTTCAAAGGCCCTCGCTACCTCCGGTATCGAAATCTTCAAAGCAGATGGTTGGGATAAAATCTCCCTCGTAGCGGCGTTCAAAAACAGCTGGGCGGTTTTCGCCAATACGAATTCGGACGATGCAATGTTCGAGAATCCAGATGAGACTGGCACGGAAGCCGATCTAGGGAAGTTGATTGTTGAAGCGGCTATTGAGGCGGGTGTTGAAGTTTTCATCTACAGTGGAATGGCAAGTGCAAGGGACTCTACTCAAGGCAAAGTTCCGGTTACTGCGTTTGATGGTATTTTCAAAAAAAAACAGATGTGAAGCCAATCTAACCCTTCGTCAGATAAATATGCTATTGGCGAATATGCAAAATCTACCGGTGCCTTCAAAACAGTCGTGGTCATTAGTGCAGGATGGTACTTTGAAAATTTTCTAAATGCCGATATGGCGCCTATATTTGGGGGTTTCCCACATGTCCCATCCGAGGACGGAACACTCGTTTTCCGAACCCCAAGATGGGGTGGGGAAGAGGACGTCCCGTTCATCGCGATCGGTGATGATTACGGCGATATTGTGCACGGCGTTTTCTTAGAACCGGAGAAGTACGATGGCAAATTGGTTCAAGGTGTAAGTGATATCAAGTCCTTCGAGGAAACTGTGAAGGCGTTCGAGAAAGGTATATTCTGCTGCAATATGAGACATTTGATGCTTGCTAAACTACATCTAGCGACGGGGAATAAAGCTCGTTTCGAAGAAATGGCCAATTGGCAGGATCTTGAGGTGTATGGTATCCGTGTACTAGAGGGTGTCAAACTCATGTTTGCATTCTGCCAGGAGTCTGGAGGAAGGTACTATGGAGTGAAGACGGAGTCTACAATGGCAGCCATGTTGAAAAAGAAGGCTGCTGAAGCGAGTGGTAAATCGGGTGAAGACACTGAGTTATTAACGCTTGAGAAATGGTTTGGGAGCAACTTTGCAAACTAATAAAAACGAAAGTCATTTCTTGCAATTTATTTTTATTTAGTAGAGACTTGAATGTCCGAATATTTGTTGTTCGTCCCTAGTTGGGCGTGATACATTTCTAAAGCTTATCGGGATTTGCCTATGGTTTTCTACTATGAATCATACCTATCAATTGTTCCTTTTTGAAGGTTGTATTCAATATTTTTAAAACGCATAAACGTCACCGCTCGTTGCCCTTTAGATTTTGCAAGGAGTTATACTTAATGTTGAATCAACTCCGAGATGTATTCCGATTGATCCGCGCCGAGCCACTACCAGCGGATCTGATAAATTTTCGGCTGATCAGATAACACCCGCCCAATCAAATTCCTTGACGAGCAGCAAACGAATGATGTGCATTCAGCCGATGTCGGTGAAGACCATCAGATAAAAGCCGCAAGCCACGTTCTGCAAGATCATCTTATCAGATCATCTCTTTCTAAGTTGCTAGTTCATGCGACTTCTGCACACTCGTAATTTTATCTTATTTGCAATTGTAACAGTTGTGGTTTTAATCATGCGGCTTCAGGATTTCAACAACTTGTCTCTTTCTTCTCCACATCGAGTGCTGATTGTTGGGTGCGCCTATGGTGGCATTTCGGCATTGGTCAATCTTCTTGATCTTTCGCAAGGTAGAGCAAGACAGAGTTACTATCCTGGGCCTGACTTTAAAGGCTTGATAGCCAAGAATGGTGTTGATATTACGGTCATTGATGAGAGAGATGGATACTGTAAGGTTTAATTCCTTTGCTAACATATTTTGTACTGATAGATGCTTAGTCCATTCTGTCGGAGCACCGCTCGCCCATGTTACCGAAAAGCACACTAAATTGATGTGGAAGCGGTTCTCGCATCTCAAAGAGCTCCGCCATCCAAATTTGCACTTCAAGCATGGTTCAGTAAAGCAGATCGATCCAGAGACTAAGACTGCAGAGTGGGTAGACAAAACTGGCAAGACCCAGTTCCAGAGCTATGATTATGTTGTTATGGCTACTGGGCTGAGACGGCACTGGCCTGCTGTACCCAGGCATGGCAGCTATGAAGAGTACTTGCGAGATGGCCAGGAACTCATCGACCGGATTACCGGGGGAGAGACAGCACCAAAGGACCGAAAGGTCGTCATTATCGGTGCCGGTGCAGTGGGCATCGAGTTCGCGGGTGAAATCAAGAACTACTACCCTTCTATCACTGTCACACTCGTGCACTCGCGGAATGAGGTGCTATCTTCAGAGCCACTTCCCGCTGAAGTCAAGACTAAGGTCAAGACCCTTCTCGAAGAAGAAGGTGTGGACCTCGTGCTCGAGAACCGTGCCACTGTCGAAGACCTGCCGAACGGCAAATACCAAGTCACGCTCGCCAACGGCACCAAGCTCATTGCAGACCTTGTTCTAGACGCAACGAAGAAAGGGTATCCAACGACAAACTTCCTCCCACCCCAATGTCTCGATGATGCGCGAGAGATCATGGTCAACTCTCAACTAGCTTTCAAACCCACCATCCCGAATGCTGAGTCACACTTTGGTGTTGGGGATGTTATCGCCTGGTCCGGCATCAAGCGTGCAGGGGGTGCAATGGTAATGGGCCAAGTCGCGGCGCAGAACATCTACGCATCTATCCTCAACTCAGAAGCCAGTGTGCACAACTTCCAGAAAACGGAGCTTCCCCAATGGCCTGCTGTTATCGGTATCGCGATTGGGAAGCAGTGTCTTACGTATGATACAAAAAGCGGAATGAAATTTGGGGTCGAAGTGATGAAGGGGTATTTCCAAGATGACCTAGGTTGGGCCGCTAACTTGAAGTACCTCGAGCTCACTGATGTGGAGCCAGTTAAGGCCTATGAACAGGCTGCTGCTGATGAATTAGCCTTGGAGACAGTTGCGACGACTGTTTAAACAATTATCGATGTCTACTGGCGTTTGTTGACACTCTTTCTCATCCTTGAGGCGCTATCCTGGGTCGTCACTGTCAGCATATACCCGGCGTTTAGATGTACCGACGGAATGAAGTTCACAAATTTTTCTAATTGTGTTGCTGGGCTAGTTGCTTGTGGGATTTGAAATGTGAACTAGGAATCTGGAACGCAGTATCCCAAGCATCCAGCACTTCCGAGATGCCACCACACCACATTAGCCTCAAAGGGTTGCGCCAAGACGCCGACTCAGCCTTGGTTGTGGCTGAAGAATTAAGGCTGGAGTCTTGGCAGTCTGAATGCTCGAGGCCCAGGACCATCGCCGCTTACTGTGGGGTACTGTCTAGTGAAGAGCCCGTGTAAATTTGAGGGCTACCTGAAAATCAGCTTCGGATGCTGCCGAGCGGGTATCATGTGGTAGTGTAGCATTGCAGAACATCTTCATGGTTGAGTTTTGGTGGTGAGCTGTGTGGTTTCAGCAAGATTTGATGTGCTGTTGGGTCTTTGCCGGATTGGGAATCGCTTCTCAAGGTTGACCGCCACTTTTCAATCCCGATTCCGTCAATCGACAGTCTCCCTCTATTAAATACAACCAAGGTCTACCTTTCGAATGTTCACGTGGTGTATATGTTTCTAGGACTGCCTTAATGCGAGTCCCACTATGCTGAACAGATGGTGGATGAGGATAGAGAACTTGGGAGATGTTTTCCTGGACCTGCGTCAAACTCTGGACCCCAGACCAGCTCAATCTAAGCTTAAAATAACCGATGTAGGATTGCATGAAAAGGCCAAGATGCGGCTATTCCTACTCGCGGAAAATGTCACCGCTCTCTGCGGCAGTCCCGTTGCAGCTTCGGGAAGGCTGTGAGCCCCAAGCATACTACCTTGACATCGGCGACCAACGACACACCGTCTTCGCGAGTCTCCATGTCGACCTTTCGCGGTAGAGAAATTTTAGGCTAGTACAGAAAGCGCATTGGCGTTCTGAACAGACTGTGCGGGCGAGAGATTGTTGGGCGGCGGCGTCTCGAGCTCGTTGGGCGGAAATATTGAGCCAACCAGCTTTCCCAATTTCGCGAGATATTTTCGGCGTCATGGATCGTGCACATCATCACAACGAGCTGTCAACGGCTGCGGCGTGCCAAGCCCTGTGGCTTTCGAAGAAGAAGCTGAGAAGCTTCAGGACTCTTACAGCACTAATCTTCTTTCGGGGCTTAGCGCTTCAAATCCGGAGTCGGCGAGCTCCCTCTTGGCTTTTCAGCATCTCTACTCCCTGGGTCACAGCCTCCTTATTCTCGTGAAGTCATTTCGAGAACACAGCTGAGCCAAGCTTTGGTAGCAGGTAGCAGGTAGCTGTGGCGCATAGTTCACCGCTGGAGGTAACGTCTAGCAAGATGTGCCTGAAGAGTCCTAGGAAAACTTTGTATATAAGATAGCACGCTCATCGACATCAATAGCATCATCAGCCCATTAACAACGCTTCCATTACTACACTATCTCCTCCAACCTCCCACTCCAGTCGCATTATCCTCCAAGCACAACCTAATTCCCTTATTACCAACGTCTATTACCTTTTTCAATACCAAGCCCCCAACTTTTAATCTCAAAATGAAGTTCGCCGTTTCCGCTGTCCTCTCCGCCAGCCTATTGGCCACGGCATCTGCAGCTTCCACTCCCAATACCAGCTCCACATACAAGATCAAGGTTGACGCCCCCACCAACCCCGCGATCCACGAGACCTTTTTGGCGCTCAAGAACGCCGATGCGACTAGCGAGCCCAACGCCCTTGGAGTCTGGTCTACCGGCCCCGTCCGTTATTCATACGAGCTCACACTTTCTTCATCGACATCAGATGCACGCCTCTATGAGCTCAAAGGTGGCTCCAAGGACTCCCAGCTAATTGTTTATGGACAACGCGAGATAATGCCTCTGTATGATGCACCAATCGGATTTAACCCTACACTCAAGACTGGTGAGGGCTTCTACAACGACAAGTTCCTCTTCTTGAGTGGGCTAGGTTTGCGCCATGGCCAGGACTACAACACCTCTGATGTACCCTCTGGAGGCGCTGGAACTTGGCGTGCTTGCAGAGGTGACTCTGAAGTTGATTACCAGGTGTACTGGTACGATGGTACGTGAACTCACATGCCTTACCTTTAGATCACAACTAACAACATCAGGTTCCTCCCCCCTCCCCATCAAGAACTGCCAGTCAGTTGCTCTCGAACTAGTCGAGACCACCCCAACCACTACCGCAAGCGGCTTCATCACTGGAGTCCCAGCTCCTACCGTTGCTACAAGTGGATTCATAACGGGGGTTCCGGCTCCTACTGGAACTGGTACTCTTTCACCTAGTGCAACTAACAATGCGAGCCGCACTTCTGCAACCCCGAAGCAGTCTACTTTGCCTGGTAGTGGTTCGAAGGTTGGGATTGCAGGTGCACTCATCGGAATGGCCTTTGGGTCCGCGGCTCTTCTGTTTTAGACTCCATAATAGACTTTGAGGTGACAACCATCGGAGTATTGGATAGTTCAAGCGGTATCATTCAGCATTTGAGCGGGAGTTTCGATTAGTATGCTTTTCTGTCCGCATTGTAGATTTCTGGCGCATAGCTTGAGCACCCATTGTCTCTGTAAATATTGCATAGCATTTTCACTGGCGTTGAATACTAGACTTCATTATCATTTCTGATCCCAAGGCTTTCGAGACTCCACCCCGTTATACCTACACGGTATGCCGTGATAGTCAAACAGGGTTGAAATTCATAAAGATTAATTGAATCTACCCTCACAACATGAATGTAGTGGTGGCCGATAAAGATAACTGCTCCACCAACTCCTTTGCCCCAGGCTGCCTATTCTTCTCTGCGAGTTCCATTGCACTCCGGACTTGTTCTCCGCCATCTGAAACGAGGTCCACCCCTTTGTGGTATAGAAGGAGCAACATATCCATACGTCCGTGTTCTGCTGCACCTTCAAATGCAGTTCTCCCTTCGTACTGTGCCCTCGGCGCGTTGATATCTGCCCCATGTCGTAGGAGAAGCTCAGCAATAGCGATAGATCCTTTGATAGCAGCGAGTTGAAATGCAGTTCCGCCACCCCATATGCATGGTGCGGCATTAACATCTGCACCTTGGCCTAGCAGGTAGTGTATAATTTCCATACTTCCAATTTCGACTGCCAGTTGCAAAGCAGTTCGTGTGGTACCCAGCTGTGCTGGGTAGTTCACATCAGCACCGGTGTTGCATATGAGTTCTACGATTGTGAGGCTTTTAGTATGTACTGCTGAGAGCAAGGCTGTCCATCTTCCTCTATGCGGATACGGAAGCGACGTGGAAACTGTTCGATTTGGGTTTCCTCCAGCCTTGAGCAGGATTTTGACTATGTCGGGGATATGGCTGGCAATTGCTTCACCCAGCGGGCTTTGTAGGAATGGAGATCTTGGGAGGGGTTCGCTTCCGTAAAAAGATGGTCTCTCTTCTGTGTCATCGATATTGGCAAATTGGGTTAATATTTGCACGTTCCCCCTATCATTATTCTCAATTGCTTTTCGAAGTGCCTTATTTCCGAAGGATGTCTTTCCCTTAGGATATTTAGATTGGAATGCGCGAAGCAAGATCTGCATTGTATTTGGAGACTTCGAGACTGCGATTTCCAAGGCTTCCGGGTCATGTGGATCTGCACCCCGAACTAACAACTCGTGAACAAGGGAGTATTTCCCGGATTGGACAGCGCTAAAAAGAGGTGAAATCGGCTTGATTGATCGAGTCAACCTTTCTGAACTAGAGATTGCCCCATTATCCAATAACAAATTCATCACTTCTAGATTTCCCTGAGCTATTGCTGCCGCAAGTGGGGTTTCGAAGCCTTTATATAGCTCATCCTTTAGTCTTAAGCCGTCGATCTGTAATCTGTACGCTGCCAAATGTGCCCCTGCCTCTAAAAGTGCTTTGGTAGCATCGACATTGCTCCAGCGGGCCACTAGAGACATGAATTCTGAAGACGAAATGTCGAATGAAGCGATGTCAAGGTATAAACGAAGAAGTTTTGCATTCCGAACAAGTATAGCGGCTGAAACGGCATTTTTGTTTGGCATGATACCGGCCTTTAGAAGCGCTTCAATAACCCCATAATGGGAGCCTAGGGTGGCGAAAAGAATTGACCTATTGCCACTCGAATGGCCTTTGGTAACACGAAGTATTTGGTTGACCATTACCAGATTTCCCACTTCCGAGGCCGCTTCCAGCGCAGCATCAAATCTAGTGCTTCCAGAATCATTATTTAGACTTTCAAGTGCACCCATGGCTTCAAAGAATCGGCAAAGATTCTCGTGCTTCCAGCGGATCGATTCTGCGAAAGGCGTTCTATAATAGTGTTCGATTTCACTCTCTAGGAGTAGAGGGTCTGCAATATCAGGCAGAACAGCTGCATACGGCAAAGTTGTATTGCCATCCGGACCCCATTCTCTAACAGTGACATTGTAATGTATTCCAGATTTTAGTAGACGCTGAATGAGATATTCAAAATTCCAGCGAACTGCCTCAACTAGCCAAAGGTTTGTTGGTAGAACACCAATGTCCAAAAAGAGATGAATGAGACTTTCATTCCCTTTACGGAAGGCTATTTTGGCCAATCTTTCCCGAAATAAGCTATTGCAATTCACTTCGCTACAGTTGAAAACCTTGGTTCCAAGCAGTATCTTCGCTACACGAGTTGCTCGATCATTGTCTTCAGAGTGGTAAAGCGCGGAAGTCAGGGGATATACTGAAAAATTGTGCAGATCAAAATTTGTTGAAGGTTTTGCGTGTTCAAGGAAAATGTCAACTAATTCCTTGTTCTTCCAGAAAATCGAAGTTTCAAGATCATAATCGGCACCATATATAAGCAGTAGACGTAAGATTTTGTGTACAGCGGACGGAATAGCAGCCGTTTCATCTATGTTTTGTTTCAGATTTGACATCAGATACCAGATGGCTGATCGCCGCCATTCTCCATTTGGGTTGAAGCCTGATTCGAGAAGTAACTGAACTATTCCGACACGTTGATATTTGCTTGCAAGCTGGAGCGGACTACATTTGCCCCCCTCAATATGACATTGGATATCCAGATCTAATCCGTGGACTAGAAGAAGACGAATCCAATTCAGAGCATCGAACTTGATGGCTATGGTAAGAATACTTTGTCGGAATGCTATTGCGTATGGCCGTGGAACTAAGTCTAACAAGTGCTCCATTTGGGAAATGGAAAAGTGACGAAGTTGTTGAAAAAGAATCTCGAACACAGCGTCATTTTCGCCCGTAAAATTGTTCATCAACAAGAATATCATGAGGCTGAACAATAGCACCTCGGGTTGTTTCCCTTAGAGATCGTGCTGAGCCCGCTCCGGAAGTAAGAGCAATGTGTCCTGGATTCGAATAATCGAACTTCTTTGAAGGCGATGATTGAGTCCACGGAAAATGCGAGACATTGGGTTATCCGAAACTTGGATGATTGGCAGGGTATTAATCGGTGGTGTCGGCGCGAAGAACCACATATTCGTGCTACCTATGGAACTCAACCCTCGACGGGCCATCAAGGTCGATTCTTCGGTGTTAGAAATAATCCAATCGATGTCGCTGCATCCGTCAAAAGGATCAGAAAGCAAATATGGGGCAACGGAGGAATCCATGGTGTTCAGATTTATTGAAGGAAAATCCAAACTGGATGCAAAAGCAAAGGTTTTGGGGGTGCAAGGGTGTTCTTCGAGGTTGGCCAATTGCGGTGAAAGTGACAAGTATGTAATTACTTCGGAAGACGGCAGTGTTTCCGGACATCTTCCCTCTAGGTCAACTGAGATGTTACAGATTTCCACGCCATCTGGGAGCGGCCGTTTCCCATCATTCACTATTTTCTCTCTACGATATCTCCCAGTTTCTTTCTGAATCTTTTCTGGTGAAAGAAGCTCGCCATAGAGATAAATTTTGCAAGACTCTCCTAGTTGCTTCCGGACTTTCAGTGTTTGATCTATGATCCGCCAATCTTCTTTCTTGAGATTCTTTTTGAACCCCCATTTCTTGAAACGGGTTTCGTATTGCGCTTTACTATTTGGATGTCAATCAGTAGGTTCAACCATCTCTGTGTCAATCTTGAATGGGTGCACACACCTTGCCCGGAAGTTATAGGTTGTTTTCATGCGGTTCATTACACCTGCATCCCCCTCCAAGGTTCGTCTCTCATCCATGTAGAATCGTCTAATGTTGACTTTTTGACTCTCCCATTCCTCATTGGATATACGGGGTTGTCGTGATTTAGACATAATCCGATCCCTTAGATATATGAACAGGCAGGAATCCAGGAAATTCTGTGAATTCTTGTTAAGATTTTAATTTAGATGAGGAGAACTTTTCAAAGAGTAGGAGAAGCAAAGAAGAATGCTGCAAGACAGAATGCTCTTAGGTTTGAACTCGAGTTATTGGGTTTGGACCCCCTATTAGAGATTTTGAACAGACGATTCTGGAGGAAAAAGGATTCTGGTGGTACACCGGATACTGGTTATTTTCATATTCTGGGCCCCGATCAGATTTTGGAGTAGGCTGAACTCACCGGTGAGACCCAGAATCTGACGTTTCCGTGCGCCATGCCATAATCTGTTCAGATAATCATAAGAGCGAGGTGTTTTATTAGCTAGAGATACGAGACTGAACTTGGCGACATGCAAAGAATATATGCATTGCCAAAATCCAATGGCATACGTTTTCGGAGGCCACGACTGAAGACCCTGTTCGAATATGTCGACCTTGGGTTTTGCGCAATAATCCTTCTACCTCCAGCATCTGTACCAACAGCCCTTAACCAATACAGTGTTTAAACGACCCAAAACCCTGTCACTCCTTCAGCCTCTCTCGTCTTTCAGGTAGACTGTATTTTACAATAAAGCGTTTTCTAGAATATGAATGTCCTGTATAAGAACAGCATGGCTGCGGTAAAATCCAGTGGTTTAAGTTTGGATATCGCCCAGGCCATCTCTATGCTCTTCCAATAAAGAAAAACTCAATTTTATTTTTTCTCACCTTGTGGTAAATATCTCTAGACAACAACAGCAACTTTCAGAGTACTGCACTTTGCAGTCTAGAGGTGGCGAGCATCATCAGCAATGATCCAGCCATATATAAATAAGTGTAAATTAGAACATAAGTACTATGGTTCAGCAAGAAGGGACAGAACATAACTATTGAAGTAGAATATGTATATATTATTATGCAAGCAGATATTGGTCTCAAATTACCCTTACTAGATATAAGGATTGCTCCAATTGGATCATACACCAAGCAAGATGCCCATCAAATCGTGTGAAATGAAATATAAAGGCAACTCAATTGATACCAGGGCCAAGGAAAGCTATTCAGTGCGAAATGACATATTGGGCTCACCTTTGACAACTGAGGGCTGTAGATCCAAGACAGGCCAGGAGTATGAGGCCTGGAGCTAACTACAAGTTCCACTTAATAGACATAACGGAACTTCAACATTTCCTTGTCAGTCTTATCTGCCATATTGACCACCATGTGCTCCTCAGTTGTCTCATCATCTATAGTCGAAGCTGCAAGCCTATCCCTCCTCCTGTTCTCCCAAATAAGATAGAATCGCAATGCAAGACAAGAAGAGAATGCAACGGAATAGCAGATCATCATAGCGAGGAATCCGGAAGAATAGCTGGGTGCTTCGTGCTCGAAGAAGAGCTGTGGGCCAATGATATTACCAGCACAGTATCCGATGAAGATCTGCGATGGTGAGATACAAAGCTCGATATCACTGTAGGAGATTTTGGGATTCTTACCATAGCATTGACAGTGGTCTTCTTCGTAAAGCCCCCAATATTTCCAGATGACATACTAAGAATCATAGGGAAGTTGGCAGAGTACGCGATACTGAGGCAGTACCCAAAGAATCTCCCCCAGATCAAACGCTGAGGAATCTGGCGAATCATAGCTGCTCCGATAATGGAGAGAGCAAGGTTCCATGCCATGAAGTATGTGCGCACATTAGTGAAATATGTCGAACCAATGGTGCACATTGCTACGAAGACAAGCTGGAAAACAGAGCCAAGCATCTGAACGAGGAGGGTGTGAAGGGTGGTGAATCCGAATCCTTTGATTACGATGGAACTGAACTACACAAGGTAAGGTTAGAAGTGCATTAAGTTCTGAACAAGCGAGGGGCATACGCTGGTGATTCCGCCATTGGCGATTTGAGCGGATAGCTGTACGAGCACAAGAAGCCAAACTTTGATGTCGAGAAATGCTTCTATGAATTGACTCGGCTTCCATTTATTGCTCTTTATGCCGGTCATGTTTTCTTGGACGCGTTCAATGGCCTTGACTCTGTCTTCTGGGCTAAGAAACTTGGCGTTCATGGGCGTGTCGGGAAGGAAGTAGAAGATGGCGGTAGACCAAGCAGTAGTCAAAGCGCCAAAAACGATGAAGACAGCCTATTGAAATAGTTAGTTTATGGGAATAGGCGTCTGAGATTCGTTTCTTACTTTCCACGGCGCCATGCTCTCTACATGTCCTACTCCGTAAGCAACGAGACCACCAAAGATACCAGCCACTACATTTCCCATGAACCATGCCCCGTGACGGAGAGGTTGTTCGGATCTCTTGTACCACATGGCAACAATGACAGTTAAACCTGGTCCAATCACGCTCTCAGCTGCCCCAAGGAAAATGCGATTCGCAAGCAAGCCCCCAGCATTGAAACAAGTAGCAGTAAGCATTAAAATAATACCCCACACAAGGCTATGATCGTCAGTAGAGCCCCCTCACGGGAAATGGGGTAGACATACACTGAACAAGCAATCGTCTTTCCAACTGGATGCCGAACGATCAACCAACCTGCTGGATAGGATGCAACTAAGTAGCCCGCATAATAAATTCCACCTGACCATGAGTATTGGGATCCGGTTAATTTCAGATCAGTCCTCAATGACATAATGGAGGTGTAGTTTAGAGCCTGTTTATCTAGAAACTGGAATAAATATGAGACAGCCATAATGGGCAGAAGGCTACTCATATTAACGGGGGAGGCTCATTAAAATGTATTAGGGAACTTACTTCATATCGATTTTCCGTAGTATTCGGCGATCTTCTTCTGGAGAAAGCACTTCACCAGTCATTACGATATCTCCAAGTTCTTGAAGAGCTTGATCTTTTTCGTCCTCGTTAGAAATTGACATTTTTTCTTTGATATCCGCCATCTGGGAGAACGTAGACTGTTCGCTATTCGGTTGTAGATTCTGGAGCCGGTCGCCTAGGTCAGTTGGATCTCAGGAAGGTCACTTTATTTGAAGTAGATCCTAAAGATAATGATCAAAGCCTCTACAAAGCGCTCTAGAATCCGTCGGAGTTGGGGTTGCAAATAAGAACAATGTGCTAGGGTATGTAGTATTCTACAGGACCAATGAATTGAACAATGATGTTCATATATACTTATATTTTGTTGTTGGGTAATGACCACAGTGATAGATCGCCACAAGGGTTCAAGTCGTCCGAACCTAAGCAGATAGACGGCATGAAGTTGCGGAGAAGTTCCGTGGGGAAACAAGACCAGAACGGATGAAAGGGCCGAAAGGATGATCAAATCCTCGATTGTCGCTTGATAAGTTATAGCCGACGCGCAAGGTTATCTTCCGTTGAGGAATGCCTTAGGTTCCCTTGGCATCAAGCTAAAACGAATTGCTCCGCTTTCTCCAATCGGGAACGTAATTCAATCCTCTTGCCGAGCTGTTGCTGGGCAGGAATGATTTCCTTCAAAAAGCGATGAGCACGTTCAAAATTCTTACCGTACTTGCTAATTGCCGCAAAGCGATCCATGACCCAATCGCGATGTAGCAAGTCGTCAGTTTCAAGGGCGGCTATAAACAGTGGCCACGCGACGCGAATCATGGCCTCATCCCCATCATGCTTGAAGCTCTGATACGCTAAGTTTAGAATCTCCCTTAGTGAATGTCGTTGCCGCTCTCCAAGCGGCTGATTGAACGCTGAGATTCGCATAAAATCAAGTATCACGGCGTGGTACAGAGGTACAATTGCTCGAATATTGGCGACGAGTCGATGGCTATTATTGGTGTCGGGAGACAACTCACCCGCGACTTCCATAAGTTCTGCAAAAAGATCACCAACTTTCTCGATCGAGGCATCAACGTCGTGTGATTTTGTAATTGCCGCTACCGGATCCTTGCGATAGAGAACGGCAAGTTGGGCGACCATGAATCGGAGCTGGCCACATTGGCCAAGGAGAGCATAGATGTTCCGGTTTTCGACATCATCTAATAATTCCGGTTGGGGGTAGAGGTCTCCCCATGCTAAGCGATACAGCGGGTTCGAATACCGATGGAGGCGAGAGAACGCCTCTACAGGAGTTGTGGGCTTTCCCGAGGCGGTAGTTGTGAGCAACAATGAGAATAACATCCCGTTGACCTGGCCGCCAACACCCGACGATGCAGCTGCAGCATCTAGTAGTGATATCCATACGATGATGCGGGCTGAATAAACGGATAGTTTAGATCCATTATCTCCGGCATCTCTTCTCAGCATAACGGGTGCTTTCTCTTTTCGGTTGGCACTGCTGGATGGGAATTGCAATAGCCTCTGGCCCCGGTGTTTCAATAGAGATGCTGCGCCGGTGAGATGGTTGGCATACGCCTTGCATCCAGGGTCCCCAAACTGTTGCTCGTAGAGTAACATGAGCCAAAGAGCAGTATATATGGCGTCGATATCCTGAGATTCATTTTCTGGAGAGATAGTGTCTGCCATCAGCCGCAGGGCAGAGGCATAATGTTGTAATGGAGTTCGATCCTGTCCTGATTCTTGGTTTGGCCTGCGATGGTCCATTTCCCGTATTCCCAAAGAGATTACCATGTGCATCACCATGGGGTCTTCCTGAGCAATATTGAACATGAGTGATATGAGGGAGTAGTTTGGATTCTTCGTATGGTGGAATTTGGCGAACGCCGTACGGAAAAAACGAATAGCCTCGTGGTCCTCACTGGTAAGCGCCAATGAGCAAAGTCCAGTAGCAGGTGCCCTGAGTCTCATGACGGCAAGCGGCGAGTCGTGGATTCCGTGTGTCACGGCGGCAATTTCAACGGGAGTGGCTCTTCCTCTCCTGCGGCGCTGGGCAAGCGACAAGCGCACCGAATAATCGCAGGACAGACTTTTGCGAGAGCATCTGCCGCAGGTGGGCCGTTGCTCATCGCAGCGCTTCTTTACCTGAGGACTGCGACATGTCCAGCAGCCACGTCGTGATCTCGGACCGTTGCGACTGCGACTGGGCAACTGGGTAGCCCCTGAAGACATGCTGCATATAGAATGATGCAATTGCAGGCAGTGAGCAAACAAATGTGCCTAGGCCTGCAAAGTCACTGTCTATCTGTGGGCAGAACCAGTACGACTGTCTGTTGATGACCCAGTTCAAGCAGGAATATGAAATAGAGGCAGGATCAACGAAAAGTGGAGATATTGGTAGCCGTACTGAGGACGTCTCGATTTGCATACATACCGCTCCCTAGTCGTGATTTGTAGTGACGGAATGTCAAATTAGCGTCTCGGTCGGCAAAGAAAAGATGGGGAAAGAAGGGCCGAATAGAAATAGCCGACGTTTACAAGGCTATCTCTTATCTCTACTCTGTGAGTGGACGATTTCGAGTTGACCAGGAACAAGAACGCTAAATTTTGCCGCTGTCGCTTGTGCTGTTTGGAGAACAAGAGCAGTGGAGTTATCCTATCACGTGATATGGTGTTCGTCGTGTTATGATTTACTACTTAGCTGGCAAGGAGTTTCAAGTTCACTATGAGCAGCTTCTTTGTATTATCATCATCTTCATTTGCCATTATTCGCAATACATCATGGCCATTCTTAACAAGACTAACATCGTGGGGGATGAGGCCCATCCTCTCGGCGGTATCTCCTCTGATTCCACCACGAAATCTACCATATCCCCCGTACAATCCACTATTATCTCGACTATTGACACTTTAAATGCCCAACTGCACGAAATAAACCACAAACTACACTCGAACCCCGAAACCGCCTACAAAGAGCACTACGCCCATGACACTATAACCACTTTCCTCTCCTCACATGGCTTTAACGTAAAGAAGCACACATACGGTCTTGAAACCAGCTTTGAAGCCGAGTACGGCTCGGGCGGTCGTCTTGTCATAATCTGCGCCGAGTACGACGCACTCCCCGAAATCGGACATGCATGTGGACACAACCTCATTGCAACATCTTCAATTGCAACTTTCCTTGCTACAGCCGCGGCACTCAAAGACCACAACATCGCAGGCCGCGTTCGGATTCTAGGGACGCCGGCTGAGGAGGGCGGAGGCGGAAAAGCAAAGTTAATCGATGCCGGTGCATTTTCGCCTGTAGAAGACATTTCCGCAGCAATAATGGCGCACCCTACATCCTCACACCAAATCTTCAACGCGCCTGGTAAGTACGACGGTCTAGCTGGCTTCAAATTGATAGCCTCGCACAAATTCAGAACCGAGTTCCGGGGCAAACCTGCACATGCAGCAGGTGAGCCCTGGAATGGTGTCAATGCTCTGGACGCTGCAGTTGCTGCATACACAAATGTAGCGTTGTTGAGACAGCAAATGGAACCCGACGAACGCGTGCACGGCGTAATTGAAGTTGGGGGGACGGTGCCAAATGTCATCACGGATTACACCAGGATGAATTGGAATGTAAGAAGTCCGACGATTGAGAGGGCGGACCGGTTGTTGGAGAAGGTGAAGCGGTGTCTCGAGGCTGCGGCAGTGGCATCAGGTTGTACGTTGGAATATATAACGTATGTTTCTCTTCTCCTTCTCAAAGGTAGACGGTGGGAGTAAGAATCCACTAATATTGTACACAGCTCCCCAACCTATCTCAACCTCCGTGCTAATAACACTCTGTGCGAGACTTACGCATCCGAGATGGCACTTCTAGGGTCTCGCATTCAGATACAGCAAGAGCGGCCCATGAACGCATCAACTGACATGGGAAACGTATCGCACATAGTTCCTAGCTTCCATGGTGCCTTTGTGATTCCAACAGGCCCAGATGTTGCAGGGCATCATCCGCAGTTTGCGGCTGCTGCGGGGACAGATGAGGGGCATGCAGCTGCATTGACGAGCGCGAAGGGAATGGCAATGTTGGCTGTCCGGGTGTTGACTGATGATGAAGTTGTCAAGGGGGCGAGAAGGGATTTTGAACAAGAGGAGTAATGTAGAGAGAAAGAATAGGAAAAGGTCAAAATTGCCCTTCAAAGTCGAGGTAATTATGGAAGGAGAAGTCAAAAATGTGGAAATTTCGTGCAACCTATCCCTATTCCAATTCCAATGTATCCGCCTTAAGCAAGCGGCCTTAAATCCATTCCCAAGTTTCTAATTATATACCTTTGAAATATAAATGCTCATAACATATTTTTCATCAATGCATTCCTCATCTCTAAAACCTTCCCCTCCTCTCAATCGCCCTCCTCTTCTCTACCGTAGGCGGGTGGAAATAACTCCCCGCTTTAAGGTCATTCTCACACACTGTGTTTTGGGAAGGCACTGTTCCGTCGGCGATATATTGTTTCACAATATCGTGCGTGCATTTCGACACAGCGGAGGCGAAGCCGTGGCCTGGAGATTTCTGCGTAATGACTTTGGAACCGGGGAAGTAGGCCGCCATTTTGAAAGCACTGTACGGTTTATGTTAATTAAGAAATGTCTTTTTCCAGATTATGTCTTAGGGGGGGTAAAATAACTCACCTAGACAAGGGCGTGATAGGATCGCCGGTTGTGCCAATGAACAGCATTGGCACTGCTGTTGTTGTTTTTTTGAATCCCTCAAAGTACTGACTTTTGGGGGGCATGAGAACAAGCCCATTGTTCAAAAGGGCATTTGCATTTCCCAGCGCCGTGTTTCCATAAAAGCTGTTCAGGCGCAGCAAGTCGACCTGAGCTTTATAATCGGCAAAGTTTTTAATGGGGTAGCGACCCGCAACATCCACACCGGTAATGAGCATCAAAGCCTCTCCTGCTGCGGCGCCGTCATAGGCAGGATTCATGGATACGCCTTGTACCTCTGGCGAGCTCGCAGAGGAGGATATCATAACTTCGTACAGTGCGCTAAAATTGCCAGCTTCGAACTGAGCGGCGCCCACTGCGAGGTCCATGAATTGTGATCTCGGGCCATACATTTTGCCTACAAATTATGAGTTTAGAGCGAATTAACGGGAAAGTAAATACCATACCGAATGCCCAATTCTCAAATTCAGCGCGTGTCAAAACATCCGTTTGCAGCGGAATAATCGGCGGGCTGTCTGTGAGGGACTGGAGGATTGCCTTGTACCGATGCTCGATTTCGCGCGCCGAAGAGGCTTGTCCGTTGAATGGGCACAAGTCTCTAGCTTCATAGCAGTACTGGAAGAAGAACTGGAAAGCGTCGTCGGTGTCGTCTAGGGCATTGGTCACCAATCCTTGGTAGTGCTCGTGCGAGTAGACATTTCCATCCACGATAATGCGTCCAATACGATCTGGATACATGGTTGCAAGGGTGTGTCCAATAACAGTCCCGTAACTGACACCGTAATACCAAATCTTTGCCTCTGCTGGGTCTTCTCCTTTCGCCTTGGCAGAAAGTTCTGTGTAGTGCATCATGTCTTGGACAACTGCTGAGGTACCCTGGTATTTGACATTGGTATCTTGATTAGTACGGGTGCAGTATTCCCTTTTTAGAATAATCAGCATGTCATTTTACTGGCGTAAAAGAGAGTGGAGCTTACCCAAGCGCCTTTTTGCTTTGGAACTGCTCTTGCAGAGGAGTGGACCCTGTAGAACCCGTGTATGCATCTCGCAATGCAAGGCTAGGGAAACAGCTCCCAATCGTCCCACTATCACCTACACCGCGCGGATCGAAGCTAACAAAGTCGTACTCGGCACCGAAGGTTGCTGAGAATGTGGTAGCCCATGATAGCAGACTTTCGACCCCAGATCCACCTGGTCCTCCCTGGAATTAATGTTAACTACCGACCTAACCCTAACGCTAGACTCAACTTACAGGATTATACAGAATCTCCTGCCCTGTGGATTTAGGCCCCGTGTATTTCAAAAATGCAATATTTGTCTCGCCGGGCGTTGCATCTGTGTAATCCAGCGGGACCGTCAAAAGAGTGCATGTGAAGTTCTCATAACAGGGAACCCAATTCAGCTCGCTTGATGCTGTGAGCGACTCAAATACCCCCGGGTTCTGAATCTCCTGACGTTTGATGGGTGCAGATGGAAGGGCTGCATATGTGCTAGTCACGAGAAGCGCTGCGGCAAGAATGGAGGAGCGCGCCATGATCGTGAAAAGCAGAACAAAAACAAAGCACACAGGAAATTGGCCGGAAGTGATGATCTTGCGAAGTTGAGGTAGATAGACAATACAGTGATCGGAGCCCCGCGTCTTATACCTATGGAAACGGTGCATTTGCTCTGCCCAACCCGCCCCACAGAAATAAAATTAGCCCGTGTGCAAAATATACTCTCCTACTTCGTTATTTGGCCTGGCACCACTAAGCCCCTTCTTTACAGGGCATGCTCATCTGGGGCTGAGAGTTCTCTACCAGTCCTGCTATGCTTGAAAGCCCCTATGCCAAGTTCTGCCAAGAGGGATTCAAGAAGCGCTATGACAACCGAGAGTCCCTGCGCTTTGAGGAAAGTCCCAACTGGTGTGGATTAGCAATGAACGCTGACACAGGTAATCAGCAGTGGCTGTTGATTGGGAGGCTGGTTACCGGAAGCAGTTTTCGTGCTTGGTTTGAGGCGAACCCTGGCTGTTGTGGCTGTGTGAATCTCAAAGAACTTTGACGTGAGATGTTTGGAGAGCTTTTGCTAGAATCGTGCTAGTGGAGGGTGTTAGTGGAAGGACTTAAGCTTTGTGAGGAAATTTGGAACTAGTAACCGAGCGCTTAGACCCATTGCGGCTCTTCGTTCACACCCCGGAATTATTTCATTTCTTCACAAGGAGCCATCTTCAATGGAATGGACAGGAGCACAATAACTTCAATTGCAAGTGTCGCAAACGCGAACAACCTGTTGGATCATATATATATATATATATATATCTTCATCTGACATATTTCAAAGTCAGCAAAAGGAAACGCCAGGCAACGTTTTGTAACGTGGAGGCGCAAGTAAACTTAGCATACTAATAAAGGATTTAAGCCCCCAGAACATCCCTCCTGGGGCGTCTATTCTTAGTCCGCCTCATCCTCAATTTCCAGGTTCCCAACCTTAAATTTCTTCCCTTTCATATCCGCATAATCGTTGTGATCGTGGTAACTCTTCACTCGTTCCCTCACATATTCTAGTCCACGCACTGGTGTGCCTTGCTCTGGATCATGGCTGACCAGTCCTAAACGTCTAAGCAACGGACTCGGCGCAGGTTTGATGTCAACTTCATCACCAGGGCGTACAAAATAGAACAGCCCCAATCGATGGATATGCGCTTGATCTTTTGGGGGTCGTTGCACACGATGAATTGTCGACTTGAGATATCCGGCTGACCAGAAATCCAGAGTGTCGCCAACGTTACAAATAATGCCGTTGTCCACAGGGGGAACATACTTCCACTCTCCTGTAGGAGTCTTCAGCTGCAAACCCGCGACGTTCTGACTCCAGAGTAAAGTTAAACTACCGAAATCAGTGTGTGCACGTGACCATGTATTTTGCACCTTTGCATCGTCTTCTTCACTCCGCGGTCTGTACATCATGTATCGCAGATGGTCTTCGCTCTTGCTTTCATATAAATGTCTCTTTGAGAAGTAGTCTTCGGGGAGTTCGAGGATGATAGAGAAAAGCGTGAAGATCTTTAAGGCGAGTTCAAGTGAGCGGCGCGAGAAGTCCTCGATTTCGGTGCGGAACTGGCTTAGGTAAGGATGGAAAGGCTCATGTGCCTCTTCGGGGATAAATTTGGGCATGTTTACGGATTCGACAATATCCAGCACCTCGGTGCCCATTACTGTTTTCTCGTGAGCCTGGTGGCGTCAGCAGTTGTCGCAGAGTACCGAGCTGCACCGCAGAACATGGTCATCAATACCAAGAGCTGATTTTCATGTCGCTACTAATAAGCAGAGAACATGATCACGCTCGAGCTAAGGGCGATATTCTTGAGACATACTGCACGATATCCAAAATAATTCCCCTGCGCAAAATCGCAACGATACTTTGGGTCTCCCTTCACGTCCAGCGTTAGATCAAAGTACGACTGTCCGATGTCGTACTGGCGCTGGACCTCGTCCTGCGTAAATCCTGTCCCCGTGATACTGAAGAAGCCGGTCTTATGTACCTAACATTCATCAGCTTGGCACCTCCTAGTTGAGATATGTTCTTACGGCCTCGCGCAGTTCTTCCACTAATTTCTGCTTCTCGCCTGGCTCATCGAATGCCGATAGATCGATGACCTTGATATCAGCCCACTCGAGGTTCTCGCTTGTCTTCACTGGTCGCTTCCACTTTGGGAGCGAGAGTGGCTCCGGGAATAGGAAGGAGGGCATGTTCGCAATCTCTCAGCATGTAGTTAGTGTTTTTGTCATATTTTAAGCCGAACGTGCAGACTCATATATCTTATAGTTCGGCATCGCTCGGTGTTTGCACTGTTGGGATAGCAGCATTGCCTGGTGGAGAGAGGAGCACGCAATTCGCCACTAAAAATCGTTTTTACATCCCAACCGGCCCCTACCCCACAATCTTTTCCTACATCTCTCTCAACGCTGGAAAGAAGCTATCAATTCGGTATCAAGGTCTAGGAAAGGACACTGGAGTTAGTAGGTTTATTTCAAATGGAGTTAATCTTAAAGTATGCGGGTTAGCATTATGGGGTACTTTAAAGGAAGTGTATAGCTGAATATAGAAAATGTTGAAGAAATGCTCTCATTTCTGAACATATATCGGCTTTAGTTCTTGCTATTACTCTGTGTCGGTGTTGAAGTATTTTGCAATTAGGGGGGCGTGGATCGAAATGTAAAGTCATGCCTAAGAGGATCAACGATGATGAGCAGAAAAACAAGATTTACCTGTCGCAGAGAGGAGATATTGAAGATTATATACAAGTAGTAATGTTAATGAGTCGAGAATTCACAGCTTATGCACAATCGTCATGGAGTTATTGATGTATTTGGTTATCTAGGGCTGAGCGGTAGGTGTGCTAATTAAAGGTGTATTTCAATGATATGAAAACCACCTTAACTCTTCTACTGGCCCACACGGTCCACTAGAGCTTCAACCCTTTCAAGAATTCGCGCACATCGGTAAGATCGGAGGCGGCGACACCAATCTGCATTCCTTGTCAGTATTTATTAATGCACCTAGTGAATCATGATACTCACATCCTTTGGTTCGATTGACCCTAACTCCTTGACTGCCTCGTCGCCACCGAAGTAGCCAGGCTCATTGATATACTCCATCATCTCACCCAACTCTCTTCCAACTCCTCCAGGGATAATCTGGTCCATGATATCGACGGTTGAGCGTTGGTACTTTACGTTTTTGCCAATGTTCTTGGACCAAATCTCGGCGATCTCGTCAAAGCTGATAGAACTACCATAGCCCAAGAGGTTTTTCCCAGGGGAGGACTTCACAAGGGCTTTGACCAAGGGCCCCGTGTCGTTGCGGGCGTGGTACATGGGGACTTGTTTGTCACCGTCTAGGGGGAAGGAAATGACATACTGGTCATCAGAGATCTGTAAAGATTAGCTAACCGCAAGTGGAATCGGGGCAGAGCAAAAGCATACCTTGTGTGGCGCCATCTGCGATTCGAGATTCGTCATGAAAAAGGCTGGCTGAAAGAGTTGCGTCTTCTTGTACAACTCCGGGTAAGTCTTCTCCAAGTACTCCACAATCCTCCACTTGCCCTCAAAGTGATAATTCCATGTGACCTTGCCCTTGCTCCACTTCTTGCTATCGGTCAGCACACTCAACACCAGCGTGTCGAGGGTATCCTTGGTCGCCTCGGCGGCATCGACAATGTTCTTGCCCTGCTGGATTTCGGCATCGTACGCCACAACATTGATCGTCTGGCCGGTTTCTTTGGCCTTTTGGTGGTTGGCGGGGATTTTGACTTGCTGCCAGAAGTCGGTGACGCCGAAGATGGCATTGGAGCCTTTGAAGGCAGCCTTCATGGCAGCCGCATCGTCAAGATCGGCTGCGACCATTTCGACGCCTTTGTCAGACCATACTTTGCTGGACGCTTTGCTGGGGTCTCGACTAATGCCGCGAATCTTCCAGCCAGCTTCATTGAGGAAGGCGTCGGCTACTGAAGCGCCCTGTTTGTGTGTTAGTACATGCAAAAAGTATGGGTTGTGGGGGGGGGGGGAAGTCCACGTGTCCACGTGATACTGACCTGATTGCCAGTGATGCCAACGATGGTGATGAGTTTGGTGGCCATTTCGATTGATGATTTGCTGTTGATGTTTTTGAAGATAGGATTCGGAATAGAAGGTGCTGGTGTTGAAGAAGGTATGAGTTCTCAATGTTGGTTCAGATCGTGATGATCTCACTTCAACGTCGTGGCTAGGGAGACTTTTATAGTTGCCATCAATTGCACTCTCTACCAGCCGGAACACGTCTCCTCTGCCCCGCCATCGCACCGAAAGGCGAAGTTAGTCCTACCTCACGGGGCGGGAGGGTGATCGGATGCACCGACAGTGCGAGATTGAATAATGTTTCGAGGGCTTGCCCGCGCATGCGATGCTTTGGGGTCACATAAGCAGAAGCGCCGAGGAAGAGCGAGGTGACGTCACCCAAGCCGCCCCATCGTCTCGGCCCCAAATCTTGAGAGGGAAGGGCCGCTGATTGGTGAATCCAGGCACACCAGGCCGATAGAGGAATAGCGCAAAGCCTTGCCTTTGTCGGTGTTTGGCTGTCGGCGCCCGTACCCGCGAGCCTGGCGCTGCTGAGTCACAGGCTGCATTCTCGCGCTCGCGTTTTCGCTTTCGGGCTTCAAAGTAGGGCCTATCTTGAGAATAATGAAGCAGTCGCATTTGTTCTTGTTTTCTTCAACATTCTTCATGTGGCTACGCCACCGGAAGAGGGCCCATCCCTTCCGGCTGAGTAAAGTCGCCCTCTTTCGGACATGCGAATGCCGACAACCCTTTTTTTCACACGCGAGTTAGGAGATTTTGAACAAGAGAAAACGTTAATGTAGCAGACCAGCCGCTTAAGACTTCAAATATTCCACATTCGCTTCCACGCCCTCTCATGCCGTCGCTCCTACAGTAGCCTGTACTCCATGCCCCCCCTTTTGTTAAAACAATGCCGAGTTGGCTTGTATGTCTCCAAGTCTAGGGAGATTTGTATCCGACAATGGAGATCTCTAAGCCAAGAATTCGTTGGCACCGGATAACCTTAGATCCGAGGACAGTGTCTGTTCATTACATAATCTTGCTGTCAGTCACCGCTCCTCCAATCAGAGGGACAGCCGGACACGTGCATCGGCAATTCGGCTCCTTCAGTTGGGAAAGCAGATCTTGCTTCAGCTATTAATATATTTACCTTTCTGCAACCAAGCCTAGGCAAACTCCTAGAGGCTGCGGGGATTCGGGGGCACCGACGTGCTTACAACAGCGACTTCTGAATAGTGCGTCGTCCACCATCCTCCCTGTTCCCTTATGTGCATGGAACTTACCACCCCCTACTGTTTGTAGAATCCGATCGCTCCGAGCCCAGGATTGATGTGTGGTGCAATATCAAACTCCAAATGAGGCACCATTTGTCGGAATATCCCGAGTATTGTAGTACTCGTCTTGTTGAGACTGTGCTACACACTACTGTTTTTTTAGCTATACATTCAAGGGATGTGGACACGTTATTGTTCCTGGCAATGCAATCGAAGACCTTGCCCTCAGTGTACGAGCAACTATTGTTTTTCCTCACGTGTGTCTTGTCATAATTTATCCCCCACTCTTCTACTCCCCTATGCCTGACATGTTCTGATAGGATACACCCGCCATCGGCCCAAGTCTTGACGTCCTATTGGGTGAAAGGAAGGCTTTTTCTTACTAGAAACAATAATTCACATACCATAATCTGCCCCTCGTCCATCAAATTCCCCATACTCCAGCAGATCATGGTCCAACGAGGACGTTACAATGGCAAGATACTGCGTGACCGGATAATTGAAAGGTGAGAGTGAGAGTCTCTAGCGCTACCCAGAGAGGATGCAAGAGGATGAGTGCATGTGAGCTTGGGTCGAGATTTGGGTGTCGGGGTATAACTCGACGTAGGCAATTTCGACCAATTAACGTTTCATCCAGGAAGGATGCCTTAGCCTAAGGATTAGTTTAGAATGAACCTTACCATTCGAAGACTACATTCTCAGCAAACTGCCTACGTGTGCTCTTAATCTTCAACATTGGTGGCCGTCTCAATTCCCCACTTTCTAGGCTGCAGAGGAATCAAAGAATTCATGTGAGAATTTCATGTTTATGTTATAAGGCCCAGAACAAAATCTAATGGTGCGAGGAAAATAATGACAGGAAACATGGAACACCCTAGGCGACACTATTCTATTCCGGTAATGGTACAGAAAATAGGACCTCTTTAGGTCATATGAGCTAGTATTAGATCAAACTACGTTTTGTCGCAACTACTGAGCTTGGGCATGTCTGGGGCAGTGATGAAGATACCGTTTGTATCGTTGCTTAGGAGCATTTACGGGGCCCATAAAATGCCGCTACAGTCATATTTTGGTTGCTGTAATCCTCCTGAGGTATGACGCAAACTAGAGTGATCTTGGACGGGTTATGTGTATTTAAAGTTTGTCTCCCTTACCAATATTCTTTTATTCGCACCATATGTTCTTTCCAAATGTTCATTAAAGCATCCAAAGAGTGTTGGTGCTGTAAAAGAGACAAGAAATGCAGCTCACGGGTAGATAGAAAGCGCCAAGCTACTGCTGAGTTTGTATAATATGTTCCCGGATGTGAGAGACTTGTGTTGCACCTGGACAAAATGTAAAAGTAGAAAAAAGGTATAGTAGAAGAACTTAGCGGGTAGAATACTCGTATGTGTGAATTTCGAGGATCTATACTACTATCTAGATGTGACTTAAGGTAGGTGTGGGGTTACCAAACTAGTAAATCATAGGGGAGGTACTAAAAACCATCCGTTCTTCGCACCACTTGATACACAGTGCTTGGAGTGCCTTGCAGTGTAAATGCTGTCTCAATACGACAGGGTCGGCGCAGACACCAAACCGACGAGATCTGCACTTCCGAAGAGTCAGATAGCAAGGATTTCCCCGAAATGCCGCCTAAATTCCTTCAAAAACGCTTAATTAACTAATTATTTCATTTTGCGTTAACCGCTTCTAGATAGATTCCGTGCTTTTCACCCCAATTTCGATGGTAATCACCCAAACCTATAGACTTTAGGCAAGTGATCCTGTTTTCGACGAGATTTGAGCGGCTTGGAGTTGTTGTTGTTGTTGTCATGAATATACCCCAAAATGACCTCCAAAAATACATTACCTCCTCGATTGAGGTTTTAAATATCGCTCTTCTACCATCACTAAGATCCTTCAACCGACGCCCACCAATTCGGGTCGAATGAGCATGAGACAGGCATCTTTTTGGAGCAGGGGTGGTAACCCCAATAAGTCCATCGAAGTATTTTCGGCGAGTTCCGAGATGACTTGAATTCTTGGCTAGAGTGGGAAAATGGAAAGGAAGGAGAAAGACATATTACACTAGTCTCTAGGCCGAGATTCTCTTTTTCTCTCTCTGCTTTTCTCAACTGTAACGTTCATACTCAGTAGTGCCCTCTCATTCGCATATCTAATCCTTAGTCGTCTCTGCCTTGATTTCTTCCCCGATTTAATCAGACACTTAGACTGTGCCAGCCTCTACCATGAATAATACATTTATTCTACTTTGGATCACGGTGCTCGCCCGTCAGGTCACATGTACCGGCTATCCGACACTTCAATGGGACCCCGACACTGCAAAGGACTGCGTTGAGTGGTACAACAACAGCGAAAATGAAACATGCGAAGCAGTGCGAAAACTATTTGGCATCACACCTGAGGAGTTCCACTTGTGGAACCCTTCTGTTGGCTTGGACTGCCAACCTTGGGACTATCAGTCATACTGTATCGTCACCCAGGAGAAACTAAACAAAGTGCCAACGACGACAACTCCATTCTCAATAACAGCTACTACCACAATCAGTGCAGCCACTCTGGTACCTTCTCCTACCAGTTGGACCACCCTGGGTTGTTATGTACAGGACAACAGCTTGCCAATTCTAGAGGAGAAGATGAGCCCGGCCGATGGAGACACGTCCTTGACGATTCCTAGCTGCGAGGATAGTTGCTATCTTCGGTCTTACGGCTTTGCAGGTGTGCAGGATGGCAACCAGTGTTGGTGTGGCAGTTACGTTGGCGGCGAGTGGACAAGCAATCAAACTGATTGCAATACCCCCTGTACAGGCGACAAGGATACGATATGCGGTGGAAAAGGATTCCTAAATATCTTCAAGGCCCAGGAAAACCAGCCACCTACATCTAGCACCGGGCATGGTACTCAAGCGAGCACTAGCACCAGCACTGGTGTAAACGCTGCCAGCGGTAGCCAGACAGCCATGGCCGTGAGGAGTATGGTCATGTGGTGGAAGTTTTGATTTCTTAGCATTTGGTCGCTTTCCTTACTGTTACTGATGTATATAAAGTCTTTCTGACCGATTTCTGGTATCGGCTCCAAAATCCCATGTAGATAGAATACACACGATTCGTTTCAGTATTGAGAGCTATTGTAGGCTTCCATCTTAATACCTGTTGTCTACACAGATGCAATATTCCGTATGGTTTAGAATTACCGAGCGGGAGGATTTCGCCAACAATGGATCTTCCCAGTACCAGATTGGTATCAATCGCCCAGTTGAGTCGACTTATTAGATACCATGTGCGTATCACGGAACTAACTCACGTGCCCTTTGCTCTACATCTTCTGCTTAATCATGTTCTATTTGTGTCATTTCACTATTAGCAAGAATAATGAGGAGTGGTATTGTAGCAAGGTAAAATGTAATGAGGTGATTAATTGATACATTTTATATCTGTACAACAAATATATATGACGGCCAGTGTTCGTAAGTCAGCAGAGATATATGGGACATGTGTGTTTGATCGGCCCTGGGTTTACATTAACCTTGGATATTTAGTCCTCTTCTTCATGAAATAAACCTCCTCAAAACCTCTCCACTAGTTCAAAAATCTTTCAGCACTATAGTATTCGGCAAATTCAAGTTTTCCCGCCACCTTTTCTTATACCACATATCTTTTCGTTAGTTTAAAAAAACAGAACACAAGACCCACCCAAGCAAGGCACCCATTCCACTTAGTAGCCCCATTAATTAGAAGTTCTTTCGTAAATTCTCTTGTGGCGTTGTGAGACGATGGTGCACGTGACTAGGCTGTTCAAGGACCCAACTTAAGTTCTCCCCTTGAGTCTATCGGGGAGCAGAGATCGCTCAGAAAACTACATCAGTTTTGAATAGGAAATTTATTTTCAGAGTTCCACCCTTTTTTACTCGCCGATTGTGAGTCTGATCCTTCTACCCCTCCCCTCCTCTACCCATACCATCTCTCTGTTTATATTTTTAAGCTTTTCGGATCAATTTACCAAGCTCATTTTCACATCCTTGGGTAATTGTGCATATAATAGTGTTTCAAGAGGGCTCAAGGTCATGTCAGCTGTTCATCGCATGGTTTGGACTAAATTATTAACCAGGGCTGTTTAAGTCTCCTTGAGATTCAGTATTACACTTGTATCTTTGGATCAGATTGCCCTTAGCACATCTCTTCTATACGCCCTATCTGGGGGGAAACACCAAATATTTATGGTCCCTCTAACCGTCCTGTGGATCTGGCATCCTGTAGTAATATTATTTCTTGAAGACTCTACAGTCTAGTCAGTACAGCCTGCCAGCATATTGCTGACTTCCCAAAGCTTCTTCTCGCCTGCATTATTGTATGCTAAGGTTGAGTATCCTTCTATGGTCAAGTCGGCGTCCTCTGGCGCTGGATGGCTCACTTTCATATTTTCCAGGTACTTGCCCCCTTTCCCCTCCCAAATATTTCCTATTGCAGCCCACACGGTCGTTGCAGCACCCTGCTCCGGGCTCTTCATGCCCCTCATTTTATTTTCATTCTTCTTAACCTCCTCCAATGCGGCTGCACTCATGTACTTTGTCAACGGGGTAAGGATGACGCCGGGGTGTACTGAATTGGCGAACAGGTTCTGTGAGGCATAGAGTGTCGTGATGTGATTTGCCATCCATATATTGGCCAGTTTGGACTGGCCGTATGCGATAAATGGGTCATAACTGCCCTCTAGGGTGAGGTCTTCAAAGTTGATTATCCCTCTCCTGTGGGAAAGCGAAGATAAAATCACAACACGAGAGCAGAAGGTCGGTGAGGCTGATGAGAGAAGCAGAGGTTTAAGGAGCTGAAAGAGAAGGAAGTGGGAAAGGTGATTTGTCGCAAACTGAGCCTCATGCCCATCCTTTGTCAGGGTTCTAGTGGGTAGAGCCATAATGCCTGCGTGAGTGTTCAATACCAAAATTTGAAAAGGATAATTTCCAGGAAGCTTACCAGCATTGTTAATCAAAATATTTAGCTTAGTGCTTCGCCTCTTGAACTCCTCCGCGGCCCTCCTGACAGACTCGAGCGAGTCAAGTTTGATTTGGAGAAGCTCGATGTCTCTCTTTGACGCACTCTTACTTACAATGTCATCCACGACACTTTTGCCCTTCTCTAGATCTCGTACACCAAGAAACAATTTTGCTCCTGTCTCATGAAGAGCTCGAGCGCTCTCTATCCCAAGTCCTGAGGATGCACCCGTAATGAGGATAACCTTGTCCGAGAGCTTCCCAATAACACCTTGATCCTCAATAATCTGTAAGGCAGTCGGACGAGCATCTCCCGGACCATTAGGGGCCGCGTGCTCGTCTGGATAGGGATCGAAAGGATCAGTCGTGTTGACAGTCATGTTACTTGGTAAAGTATTTCGTATGGGAGACTTTTCAAGAAGTATCGTGAATTAAACAGACTTTTATACGTAGCCTGAAGATTGCTATCTTATAGCATGTGATTTGATAGAGGACTAGCCTTTATATATTTGTTTCCTTCTGTGAACATAGAGGCTGTTACTACAAATTAAGTGAAACGGTCTTTACTTTGTCAGGAGCACCATGTTACCAGCATCTACTAGGTCCAGGCTGTTAGTTGAGCACAAACCTGGCAATTCGACTTAGCCCTAGATACCCCCCTGAAAGAATGTAAAATAATAACTAAGCATCTGCTCAAGAATCCCCATTATAGAGATTCAATATCTTCACCATAGCTACTCGGCGAGCAATACGGACGAACTAGGAGAAATCATTACAAATCTTCGCACCCGTACCTCTTTCAAAGCGCCTCAGGTGGTCTTTCGCCTTCGGAGTTAAACAAAATCCGGAATGCTAGAAACGATGTTATCGGTCCTTTTCCAACAGGCGAGGGTGGCCTTCCAGTACCACTCTCGCTCTTAAGCATGCCTGCACTCCGTGAATTTCGGCTTTCGGAAGTTTATATGAGCGAAGCTGAAATTTCCTCAACGCGAACCATGAAATACGAGCAGATCAAATCAGAACCTCCCGCTACATACTGAGGACAAATAATATATTCGCACTAGTGGTACAGGAGAAAATTGTGGCTCATATGAAATTCTGTTCGTATTTCCGATTCCAGATATCACCAAATAGATTGGTGGTTTATGAACTTTTGTACTCTTACTACTACAGAAGGAAATGACTGGGGAGCAAGACTTACCAGAACTAATCACTCTCTACATTGGAAGATAGATCATACGGCGATATTCGTCCAAATAGACCCTTTGCTTTCTTAATCCATAGAGCTTGAAGGACTTCTAATAGTGTATATTCAGGCTTTTATGATCTATTGTTTAGATCCAGACAGCTTAGTTCGTGCCAATTCATTCAGCTGGCAAACAAAGAGCCCAGCATTGTGACTCTGGACGTAGACAAATTTGAAGGACATTTAACATGCACGACGAAAACAATGACCTGTAAAATAATTTCCATATTTCCAAAGTTATAGATTAAAGGAAAATTAAAAAGAGAATGGGGGTTTAATACAACCACTGTCCCTCTTCAGATGTGACAGTACAACAGCGGCTTCTACTGATCTTGCCGGTTCGAGAAGTAACAAACTAATAACGAAAATACCACAACATATCTTTTGAATCTCTTTCGCAATTTACCACAGATATAATCCAACAGGAGTACCCTTTAGGCTCCACTGATCAAGCCTTCTACCACCACTGTTGCCACCACTGCCAGAAACAACCATATACGGCATCAAATGTTCCGAACTTCCGAGTAAGTGAGCCATCTGGTTCGATGGGGCCTCACGCCACCCACAAAGCTTCCTCTTCCTCAATTCCGCATCCTGAGTTTCAGCCACGTCCATCAAAAAGTCTTCAAAGAGCTGGATTTCTTTCGGTGGCTGGGGTAATTTCCCTTCCTTGTCGAAATATGCCGCTGCTATCTTTTCAAAATCGTGCGAGGACCCGCCGCTTCCAACAATAGCACAACCTTCGTCGCGGAATGACTCAAGCGTCTCTCCTAAGAGAATGTTCCTCTCAGTAGAATCCAACTCGGATTTCCCGCGCAGAACAGACATTTGAACGATCGGTATTTTGCCATCCGGGAACATGATACCCATAGGAACATACACGCCGTGATCCCACGCACGTTCCTCGACTACTGGTGAAAAGCCCGCGGCACAGAGGCGGTTGGAAATACTCCTAGCTAGGGCCGAGTCACCACTGCCTTCGTAGTGGAGCTCGAAGCATTCTGCGGGGAGGGTGTCGCGCATATGCTCGTAGTCATAGAAGAATCCTGGAGAGTCTCCACCGCTTACGTGGGGTTCTTCAGTCTCCCAGTGCGCTGTAATGAGGATAATGGCTCGTACTTTGTCGAATAGATGCGTATGGGAGCGCAGCATCGCCCGGTAACTCTCATGATCTTGTGCAAAAAGGGGGAAGGGCCCGCCGCCATGGGAGATAAATAGTGCTGGAGCCCGTTTTGTTTCCCGAGAGGACGTCATTGCGGAAGATTTTCTCGTTAATAGTATGTAAGGAGGAAAATGTATGAAATGCTAGAGAAGCACTGTAAAATGGTTTGGGTTTGCAATTTTTGTTCTGGTATTTGATTTAAGTACATCGGGCGACTTGGCAAACTCCTCACTTCACTAGAGACCGGCTTCTAGAGCCACTAGATTATCTCATACGCTTTACCTATCTTGCTCGGACATTTGTACAGTGCCATTGGAAAGTTCCTTGTTGATCCAACCACATCAGTCAGTCTGGCGGATTTTAATCTTACCTCCGTTGAAGTATTGGCACGGCCTCGGCCTCGGGCGGAATTCAACCTATCCTAGGGAATGTAAGAAATGAATGCCCACCCCCTGCAACGGGAAGAGGCATATTTTATAGTAGTGTGACCTGTAAATTTATTCATAAATTCATGCAGTTGAAAGGCAGTGCAATCTTTCCAGAATGCAGAAAGGGAGAGAACAGAAAATAGAAGATAGGGCATAGCTTAGTAGTTTACCGGTACTACATGAAATCCTTACATGTCTTTGCGACCACTAACTCCGATTATTTATCTAGGTTGGGCTAGAAACTTGCTTCACTGAGTTTATCGAGATTGAGAAATCTAAATTTCGCACCCTCTATATATATAAACATTTCTTCAAACGTAAGAAAAGACATGAAAAAGAAGTGTAGCATCGGTATATATTGTTCAAACCCTTCTATTAAGTTGAGTACATGATTCACAAAAGCTTTTCTCTGTGTTTCTACGGAATGGGGGATAACAAGACATCCGTGCATATGCTTATGAAAGAGAAGTCTAAGATGCGATACTGTGCTGTGGAGGTACATTATGAAAAAAGGCCGAGATGATTTTCTACAACCAGAAACATAAGAATACCTATCATAACAGTTTAAACATCAAATCTAATAATGAACATATCCTAGAGAAGGCTCCCCAATGTATGCTAGTTTTGCCCTCTCATATATGGTGGACGTTTTGAGGTAAAGAGAAACCTCTGATCGCAACGTCGTTTCAACTATTGGTTAGGCTAGCCAATCAGATGTCAGCAACCACGAAACTAGAATTTAATCGGCTGATCCGGTTGCCCGAGGATATCTCAATCGAGCGACTGATCGATGATACTTATAAAAACGTTGCAATCAGTTTTTATTTCCTGAATCTCTGGCTTTACTTTGTGTTCAGCAGTTAACTGTGAGCGTGACATGCACGTCAGGTAATCTTCCCGCCGTCTCGGCTGATATTGCTTTACATCTCGAGCGTTGACAAACTTCCCATTTGCCCATTTGCTTCCTGGCTGCTTGTCGCTGTGCGCCCTGGTCATATTCGTAACATGAGCTAAGGTAGAATTGGTAACGTACGAAGCTGACAGGCAATTGGCGTTTAGCGAAAACGCCTGCAGTGTCGACTCCCCTGCAATTTGTATCACAAGGCTGCAGCTTTAACCCCGCATAGACCAGCTTCCCCACATTCATGTCTGATCTGCAGATCTGAGAACTCACCAACTCAATCAAGCACGCTCTGCCGACCTTCTCGAAGGCGCTTTGCTTCTTTCGACTCGCCGAATTTGGTCGGTGCTTGTTCGAGTGGCGGATAGACTCATGTGCGACGTGTGACGTGCCTGTCCAGTCTGCCAAGTCGGACACCAGGCACGGATACTGAGGCATGTGCGACCACACAGCCATGCATCGTGAGCTCAACTTCATCTACCTTCAAACATGGCGAGTATAAAGACCCCCTCTATTCTGTCCAAAATCTCAGCATCCACGGTCATTCACTCCTCCTCCACTCTAAGATATTCATTCCCTTGTACTGCGGGTCCAGTCACTCTTTACATCAATTTCTCGTAAATATTATACCCAGTTCATAAAAAAACGACTTCGTTCCAAAATGAAGTTCACCATCACTCTCCTTTCCCTTGCCGCGCTCGCCATGGCAGCACCCAGCCCGCAAAATGCCGGTCGACCAGTCCCCAACGGCGCGTGTTGCACCCCCAACACTTCATTGAAGCAAGACGTATGCAACGTCAACGGTTCAACTGGCCGCTGCGTCCCATCTGCTGCCAATGGCTGTAAGTATTCACTTGATTGCAGGAGCCAGGGCAACAGCTGATGTACAAATAGGTGGCGCGGCTTTAACATGCATTGAAGATGCACGATTGACCTGTGACCCGAATACCTTGGAACGCGGCCGCCCGCTTTGCAGACTGACTGGAGAGGCAGGCGTATAAAGATAGATCGCTACTATGATGAGGGGATGGATGTTAAGACGAAATTCAAATATTCTTCAATATACTCGTGCTCTCTGATTTGAATTGTTATGCAGGAAATGCTAAGCATATGCATTCTTGACTAATCACCGCATCTGATTAACCTTTATCTTTATTCTAATATGTCTCTGGTTCGCTAATGTGTATTACATGGATATGAGGGAGAAGCCTCATGTCCCATTGGCTTTTATAAGCTGACTGATATAAAGCTATTCTTGAAGAATAAGCACTTCCCGCAACACAACACTGGGACGCTCATTTTACTGGCCAGATTTGTAATTACGCCAAAGTTATGCAGCGCTTTCTTCTACTCTAGGCGCGAGAGTAGGTTCTCATTAGGCTCTAGCGCTCAAAGTTAACTTGGAAGATTCCTAAAATGTGAAGGTCTTTCAACTGGATTTCGGCCCTGAAAGTAAAGGCTAATAGCGGTCTTTTAAGGTATGGAAAACGAAGAGTATTTTGACTCTAGGCGTGCAACATCGTCATATCCAAATATTATTGAAGACATTGTTAGACATGTGTGCTTTGACAGACTTAGTACCCGAGACAACATTTGTCGCTTTGGCCACCTATGAGGAAAGAATATAGGAGTTGATATTATTACCCTCTAGAATATTTCCATTCTGATTTAATTCATTTGGAGTTGGCACACTATGGATATCGCAGGGGCTGCGTATGTATTGCTTCCTGTGGCAGCTTATGTGTAAGAAACTGAACTCCTAAATTTGAAATGTTGCTGTTCAAAAAAGGCCTCTAATAAAAAAAATTGTAAAGTAATCTTCCCTTTGTTCATGTTCACTATGAGGGTGCTAGGTTCGGGTTTAGGTAATATATTTAGAACTATGATAGGTAAGCTAATCATCCCCCTTGGCGGGGAAAAATAATCATCTCGTAATCCTACCAATCCTACAGTTAAGTTCAATCAGATTAATGGTCTTAAAGTTGCAAACTAAACCTGTATATATGGCCCCGTCCATACCGCAATTTCTCTCACCAACAACCCCACAGTCTCCAAACCAATATGACAGTCAAACTCCCCCACGATGTCACTCCACGATACGAAAAGATAATTCCACCTGGCATCCTTGACGCACCAAGGCGTCGAATTTGGTCTCCCGTAAGCAAAGACTGGGCTGTCTTCCAAAAATACGGGCGAGAGACAAATGGCGAATACACATTGTGCACCCTATCTGTAGCACCGGGCGGGAAAAATACGGCACACTGGCACCGTTTATTCTCAGAAACATTTACAGCCGAGAAGGGGCAAGTCGGGGTCTATTCCAAAACCCGCGGTGGAAAAATGATACTGTCCCCCGGAGAGTCTTTCACGGTGACACCAGGCGAAGTGCACTATTTCTTTAATTCGGGGGACGAGGAAGCTGAGATGAGTTGCAAGATTGAGCCCGCACACGAGGGATTTGAGAAAGGGTTGTATATCGCGTATGGCCTTGCGCGCGATGGAATGTGTATGCCTGATGGGGTACCGAGAAATATCATGCACGCTGCTGTGATGCTTGTCATGGCAGACATATGGCCCGCGGGCTATGGAGGCACAGTTCTTATCCCAGTTGTGAAGGTGCTCGCGTGGATAGCGAGGGTTATCGGGGTAGAGGAACAGTTGGTGCAAAAGTATTGGGTTAATGATGGGGAGGATTCGAAGAATTTGTGAAACCTACCATTTCTTGTTTCAAATTTAAAATGATTTGATAGAATATAGTAGAGAGAAATGGTCCCCATAAGGCTTGGAGGTGAACAAAATATACATGTGAACCGTATCTCCAATCTCGTTCTTTTGAAGTACTAATATATATGTCATAGATTACTGGAATTATGTTTCTCATCTTCGTCATAGTTAGTATCACCGTAATTGAAGAGAGAGCTCTTTAATTTTTCTCGGGCCCAAAGCTAAAAAACTTCGCCTGAAAAGAAAGAACTGGGTAGGCTATTCCCAGGGCTGCTCAGATGCTTGTCACGTGTATATCCGCTGACTGATCAACACTGCCCTCTATATATTTCAGCTGTACAGGTATACTATACATTAATCAATCACCTCACATTGATTGCTCCCTCCCTTACAGTGATCCTCCTCCTTTTCGATCCCGCTCACATTATCAAATGTACAGAAAAGGTTGTCCATGTCACGTGATCGCCATTCCATAGAACTTCTTGACTTCTTCGGGCCAATCAAAAGGGTTAAAACTTCTTATTATTGGAAGAAATTTCTGTGTTAAAGCAGCCCCCACATCTTAGGAGTATGGATAAAGACCGTGTAAGCAGAAATAGTATACTTTCTAGGCTCCGTAAAATGGAGATAAACGCGATATTTACACGTTACCTATTCGATTACTAAATATTGTATCCATGTGCTGCAGTTATCAAACGGATTTGAAGAATAGAACTTGGTGTGCAAAGTTCTGTTAGCAATGGACAACTGCGCTATCTACATTAGTACTAGCGCTAGATCATGCTGCCCCACCAGACATCAGCTCTCCACAAACGTCGCCATCCCCACAACCATCTCCATCTCCACAGACTTCCACACATGCTACCAAAAACATCAGTTGAAACTCCCTGCAGAAATTATTACGTAATTACTAGCTATGGACAAGCTCCCCGAAGAGTTGCAACTACAAATCTATTCGGGATTTCGGGTCATTCGAAAGTACACGGCGCGAAGCTACACAAGCGTGAACTATGATAAACATAAAGACCCAGTGACAGAGAATCGAAATCGACTTGATACCCTTCTGTCGCTTTGCCTTGTCTCGAAGAATTTCCTCCGCATTTGCCAACCGCTTTTGTTGTCTGGGTTTGTGAACAGCAATAGTCACGCCACCACACGCTTTTTGTACACCATCCTCCAAAGGCCAGAGCTTGCACGCCATGTTGAATATTTCGACAATTCGTTCGAATCTTCCGTATTCACCTATGAAATTGAAGATACAACCTGGCACGAGGAGCAATATTCGACATGGCAATACAAAGCATCTCAGATCTGGAACCAGCAGACCTTCCAGAGATGGATGTATCTTTTTAAAATAAGTCTAGAGGATGCTAAATGTGCCCTCATCCTTGCCCACTGTCCGAATTTGAAACATCTCAGTCTTTTGGTGTCAAATTGTCCGACAAACACACCAGCAATACTGGAATTTGTTGGGTTCGAAAAGTCTGGATTCACTTATAATGTCCCGGCTCTTCCACTGCTTGAGAATATCTGTGTTGAGGGTGTATTTGGTACTTGGTTCTCACAACATATTGAATCTCTTTCAAATCTCCCGAGACTCAAACATCTGCATATATGCGATGCTGCTAGGGAAAACATCGTCACACCACGACAACCAATATCTCTGCAAAGCATCCACTTCTACTACCAAAGTTGCTGTGACGAGTCCATATTTTCTCTTATCGCTCAATGTCCCAATCTTAGAATCCTTTATATCGACTTTTATCCCATCGGAAACCTAGGGTTCAGTTCTATCCCGGAGCCTATTCTCAAATTTCCTCCTCCTCTACAAGAGATATCATTGAACAACATCACCACTGGTGCCGAAGCGATGTGTGAATTTATTAGCAACTGTCATCCACTAAAAAGAATATGCTTTCGTCTCGGGAAAAACTATGTTTATGGGCCCGAGAGTATTTTGGCTCCGAAATTATTGGAGGCGCTGTTGCTTCATCAAAAGACCCTGGAATCACTCTGTGTAGATACTCGGAGTATGATTAGTAACAGAAGCGACTTCAATGGAGGACTCTTGGGCAGCCTCAGGCAGTTCCAAGCCATCCGGTTTCTTGCAGTGTGCTACCAATCATTGTTTGAGCTCCCGGTAGCAGCGAGTATACCGGAGCCTACTCACGGTGGGCCACTCATCGAATACTTTTGGAATCACCACCGGCCCCCAGTCGGGCTTTGCGAGAAGCTGCCACGAAGTTTGGAGAAATTAATTTTACTTCGATCAAATAACCTTCCAGATCATGGCTCTCCCATGCTGCAGGACCTCGCTGATGACTGCAATGTGTTGCTACCATGCTTCAAGAAGTTTGCGGTGACTGGGCACATACCCGAGAGCCTAGTCGAAAGATTCGCTAAAAATGGTGTCAGTATCGTGACTGATCAGCGTGAAGTGTATGGGTCCCATTTTTTGTGATACGTTAAATATAGGACTATTCTTTCACCTAGTTATTATTTCCTCTGAAAATGCTCCTTTGGGATTATCACAAAACTCCACTACACTGAGTTGTGTCATTCATTCAATTTAACTTCTACCAGCTCCCAACATGAAGCAGTAAATTGGGATGATATTTATCACCTCTAGCTCTGCAATCAGCATGATAATCTATATAACATTGAGGTAAAAACAGGTTGGAGTAGAGTTTTCTTGACTCTAGCGTGCGCTAACAAGCATTCTAAATGCACAAAAAGGAAAATCCAAATCTTGCCAACCTGGACATCCAGTAAGATTTCTAAAGTCGCGCCTTCACATCACTCAAGCCCGCAGCAACCTCATCATACCTCTCATAACAGTCCTTCTCTGCATCAAAATCCAGTAACCACGACTCTCTTGACAAATGAACAGACTCTGGATTTTCATGAATAGTGTCCCAGTTTGCTTTGTGCCATTTTTCTCTCGTTTTCACACCCATGGCTTGCGCTTTGTGAACCCTTTCATACCGGATCTTCTCAAAGGCATTAACCCCAAGTGTCACTTTACTCTTCCCAGCCAACTCCAAACACGCAGCCAGCACCACACCATCCTCGATTGATTGACTAGCACCCTGTATTGAAGTCGGCAGGAAAGGGTGTGCGGCATCTCCGATCAAGGCAATTCGCGATTTGGGCGAGATGAATGTTGGGAGAGGGTCTCGGAACACAAGCTTGTGGTCGATCAGACGGCCTGTCTTCGGAGTCGATTTGACAATTTCTCGAACAATGGGCGCCCAACCTTCAACATATTTGAGACATTCTTCCACTTTGCCGGGAAACTGCCAACTCTCTTCAATATTTCCATCGTCAACATGAGTGAACACCCAATTGAATTCCTTGCCCCCTTTTAGCGAAGACGCGAGGAAATGCAGATCCGGGCCGAGCCATCCAGAATGCGTATCCCCATTCACCACGAGATGTTTCAACATCTCGTTCTTCGCAATGACGTCTCCGGGGAACCAGGCTCGATATACAGCATACCCAGAAGACTTTGGCCTATCATCGAAACCAAGCACAATCTTCCTTCCACGAGACCGAACACCTTCGGCTGCAATCACAATATCGGCTTTCATCCTGCACCCATTGACGACCACCCCCGCCTCTGCTTCATCTTCAAAATAATCTGTCACCCTCTGCCCCAATCTAATATCGATACCACGATCCCTCGCATGCTGGTATATGATACTGTACAGCTCCCCCCGATGTCCATTGATCCTCGGACCCCATTTTTTCTCTTCTGCGAACGACTGTCGTGTAATAAAATCGCCCTGCCAATGATATAAGTCTAGCCAGGTCGTCTGCCTTGCGACTTTCTGCATTGCTTCTATTACACCTGGCCATCGCTCAAAATTTCGCGCTCCATTAGGATCAAAACTGATGATGTCACCAAACCTCGTGATCTCTTCGATAGCTTCGGATTTCTCGAGAAGGATGACAGAGTGACCCTTACGGTCGCATTCGATTGCTGCAGATATGCCGGCGAAGCCTGCGCCGACAATGATGACGTTGATGCCAGAAGCAGGGCGTCGGGGGAAGGTGTCGGTCATATTACTAGGCGATTGTATGAGCTGCCTTTGTGTGTGGAGGCGATCTCGTTGTGGTTTGGAAGAAATATGTGTGTACGACGTGGGATAAGCGCTATATACTGTTTTTTTTATATGGGCGGCTAAATGCAAGGACATGCCCCACATGAAAGAAGCAACACAACCCCACAACCAAAGACCTCTCCTGATATTGATTTTGTTCATTTATAATTAGATATTGGAGATAGAACTCATGAGGTGCAGTAACTACATCATTCCAATGTTTTCATACATAATTTTAACCAATTGATGATGTGTATGGCTCTTCACATGACGAGTTCATCCTTGAACAAGAGCTGCAATTGGTCGCATACCTTCCGATTTGAAGGTAAACCCAGAGATGATGTCAAGGCTGATTGTGCATCTGTTCTTAGGAATTGGAGGCAGCAGAGTCGCTATGGAATACATAGAATAAACCATATAGAACTCCTCTCAAATACCGCGAGAACCTCATAAGGGCCAGATTATTGCAAGCTGATAGCCGTTTAATTCCATAGCTCACTGGAAGAAAGGCACGTTAGATGAGCTCCGTTCAGCAAACACTCATTTTGCACAGCACCCTTTGCTCTGATTGGGAGTTGAGAAACAACAAAGCCAAGAGATTTCTATTTTTATCTATTCTACCAACTGATCTCCGTCATAACATTTTTTCAAGTGGATGTGGACCAGGCTTTTAGCATCCCAAATTATTTCAAAACAACAGTATATAATAAAACTCCGCTTGGAGAATGGATTTTCTCTAATTTAGCTCCACTGTCTACAAGTAAATCAATCGTTTGAGCGGTGGAATCACCCATCTTATTGGGTTTCAAAGAGTAATGCGGGTCTGTTTTGGTGGTCAATAATTTTAAATTGTACACACTATCTTTACTTAAGCAACTAGACGTAAGGCAAATTCATTTCTGGAAGTATTTACTACCTGCGTATTGGCGTGTCCACAACTTCATGATCCAGACCCCCGTGAACAGACCAATCTTATGGAAGAATAAGGAATTTAAGGGTATTAAACCAAATCAATCTACTCTAGAAAGTTGTCAGGTAATTGATAAATTGGCTTTCGAGTTTTCAATATTATGAAAGCTTTTACCCACATTGTTCTTATAGTAAATATTCTCCAGCTTTTAAAGTCCTGGCTCCCTTGAATCTTTATCGAAACGATATAGATCCTCCACATTGTAATTGAAAATAGGCTCCATCTGAGCGCCCAAACCCACATCAGAATTCATCACCGACCCTAACTGCGTATGCCATAGTGAAATAAAGTTATTGTTTTCCAAATTTAATCCACTACCAGGAACGTCTTGGGCCGTTCGCGGGCTTGAATGATCCAGACTAAGCCTATGTGTTTTCTTCGCCAAGTCGCCAATTATTCTTTCGTAGTCTGTCCTGACGGTGTCAAGCAAACCGATTCCGAGTGACCGACAGCGCCCTGTCATCTCTGCGTCTAGGATACCATATTCTCGATCTTCGTCAACACTGCCACTCGCAACAACGTCTAGTACGTTCATCTTTACCCGCTCAAAGACGTCGAGGAATTGCTGAGTGGTAGGGTCTCGTTCGTCCATGATGTACAGCATAAGGTTACAGTCCGAAATAGCCCCCATGACATCTAAATATCCGGGAGGTGCTAGCCATATGCAATACAAAAGAGTCACGCCTGCAATGGTCAAATACTGCAACGATCTCATTGGAATGAAAATGCGTACCACAGATGAAAAGCGACTGGAGAGCAAAAGGAGAGCAATCCACCCTACTAGTACGATTCAGCTGTTTGTAAGCAACACATAGCCCGGCACAAGCATTTGCACACATGACCAAGTAATGCATGTTTACATATGGTTTGGAAAGTTGTGAGTACAGTAAAAGTCGGACGCATTTATAATACGGTATCAGCTACTATCAATAAGTGTTTATACATTGGTTGCAGACACAGGGACTCACAAATGAGGTAATAGGGGTATAGTTTTCCTCGTTTCCAGTTACTTGAAAGTACTCCACCGGTATCACACTTTTCCACTCAGCTAGTTGATCAAGAAAGTTTTGTATAATAGATGGATCTGCTTCTAGGCTTCTCTGCGACCGATAGATCACACGTTCAATCTTAGACTCTATTATTCTGAGGCGCATGAGGTGAATGAATGGGGTCAGCGATGATGAAGGATGTGCGGGGAGCTGAGTGCGATTTAGAGCGGCTTGTTGCAAGATCACTATGTCTTCCGTATCTTCGTCCACATCAAGCGGGAACTACATGTTAGTTAGCTTGAATTAGTTCTTCATATTATGAAATCCTACATCAATATCTATATCGTTGTCAGAAATGGCTGGTGGACGACCTGCTTTGATTAGGACTTGGTTGAACAAAGGGTTTGATAATTCTTACCCAACGCTACGGAAACCCCTCGATCAAGGTAGTAGCAAGACCAGAATGTCCGTACTTCATGCTCTCTTTCGATTGTGGTGCCATTACGTAAAGGAGTCCTGTGGAGTCCGAGTTCTATACACTGCCGCACTGCAAGGCCAGCTAATGTCCAAGCGTCTGGGTTTCTTGATGACCGAAGGCAATACAATGCCAGTAGTATGAGATAATACACACAGCGAATATCTTTAAGAGCTATAATAACATCCATTTCCCTAATCGCGGCTTCGTAATGATCTTCTGATCGAAAGACACCGTGATCCCCAACCTGCTAACAGTTAGTTTGGTGGCTTCGTTGGTATAGATGTACGAACTGCTTCCATAATTCTCCCACTATTGGCATATATGAGATGTAATATGCTTGCTTCAAATACATCCAACTCGTCTGTTGGTTTTGCCTGAATCCTTCTTAAGATAGGGGTGTGCATGATTGGATACTGAGTTGACATGTATTTTATCCAGCCGTCAAAAAGGATAGATGCAACATTTAGGGGGGCGAGCTCTATCAGTCGAGATACTGATTTATGCGTACTCATATTTGCTGAAACTTTGGGATCCGCCATTTTAGTTGAACTGAACAGACCGCGCAATCTCATGCTGTCGGTATTCGAGTTTGGTATCGCGTTCAATGTTGAGTCTTTCGTGGCCTTTTGAGATATATGATCCCCTTCAGCAACAGCAAATTCTTTTGTATAACTGTTATGTCGAATCTGATGACGTTTCTTCTTCCAATGATCCACTGTTACTTGATCGTGGCCCGATTCAGATAGCAGCTGTTCTAGTTCAGCTATGTGGTGCTCGAGAGCCGCAATGTACATATTCTTCTGGTCTGGCCTAGGTAATAAATGGGGTTTGTAGTGACATTGCAACCCCAGACGCTCACATGTAGAACATAAAGGCTGAGTGCCATCACATTTCTGTTTCCGGGTCCGGCATCGTACACAAGCTAGTGTGATCCTTGTTCGCTTGACTCTGGGTCTATAATATTCTTGTGAATCTGATCCGACTGGAGAATCGCTTCGAATAACTTCGCTCATGTTGGGCGTTTGATGGAATAATTTCAGTTGGTGGAGCATAAATGGAATAGGCCAGCACGGACTGAATGTAGTTTGACATCGCGCAGAGTTCCTCCATTTTACCATCAAATACAAAGCGATAAGACAAGATGGAAGGATACATCTCAATTGGGTGATCTATATTCTGCTAGCAATTCTAGGCATAGGTTCAATTGCTGTGGGGCATGAAGATAAGACACGTGATTTTCGGTTACGGGCTTCCGTCCGATATTTGAAACCTAACCTCACATATAAGCCTCACATGTAAGCATCCATGTATGCACTGAGTAAAACGGTGGTGGAGTGGGATTTCTGAACTCATATATCCGTACTACCGGTAGACACAAAACAAAATAAATTTTCTCTCAGGCTAACAACGATACAATCAACTTCCTGCCACCCCGGTCACCACGCTTTTGCATATTCAATCCCTCTGGTATCGCTTCCAATCCTCCTGCGAATACCTCGAGTTCTGGAATTCTGATATATTCTCTCTCGATCAAATAGTTCAATGCAGTAGCATACACCTCAGAATTCGCATCTAGGATGAAACACTTCAGTGTGTCCAACAGTACGTAATACGGTACGGGCGGAGCCTAAAATCAAAATTATGGATTTTAGGTGTCATTACGTACGTACAGCTTGTAGGAGGCTAATTTATAGATAGTAACTATAGTATAGATAGTAAATTTCCTATTTAGGCTAGTCTACAATGTTAAGTAAATTAAACCTTCTAGTTTCCCCTTATACCCTCTGCAATATATAGTTATTTAGTTTAATAAGCAGACTCTTAACTATGCAGTTCTTAATCTAGTTCTTTTATAG
>JAAZQE010000180.1:0-10903 GCA_013620735.1 Clavariopsis aquatica
TGATACATATCGATACTGCCTACCCATCTAAGTAATTGCCCCTTCCAACAAATACTAGGATACACAACCTGGGATTATAGGAGTGACGAGACAGTATCTCTCGGTGCACAAACAATTTCATCTGCCGCCGATATCTCAGAGTTGAATCATGCCAGAATTATTCCTGGAAAACTAAGGCGGACACCTCGATACTCCATCTCGCAGGTGCGTCGGCTGGTGTTCTAGGATCCTTGAACGCCGAGTGAACAGCTCGTCCTCCTTTCACTCCGCTCCCTTCTTTAAGCGCATCGGAGTCCCAGATCTGATGCAGAATAGCTTCATCGCTATCTGCCCCGCTTAGATAGTACCATTTCTGTCCCTCATTGAACACGGGACTCCCTGTCTCTTCGTCAAAGTCTTCCAAGTGCGTGAGCACTGTTTTGATATCCTCATCACGGACGGTAGAGGATGAGGCAATAGCTAGAGGCGTATCGTAGACGGGACCAGCGAGTGATTGCCAAAAGTGGATAAGGCGATACCGGCCTTTGAGGAGGCTATCGGCTTCATCAGGCAAGTGACGTTTGACGCGCTGGACAACCGACGTAGGTGTATGGTCTACATGTGCAATGAGTGCAGGAGGGTTATAAGGTTTTGGATTATTCTTAGTGTGGCGGATACCGTGGCGGAAGATATGGATCTTGCTTGCGTTCGGGATCACCCTTCTCAGTTGCCTTTCTACCTCGGGGTAGTAAGTTCTCTTTATACTTTCCTCGTCGTCGAAATTGGTGCTGACCGGACGGGGAACTTTCAAGAGTACTTCCAGGGAGTCGTCGTCAAGGTTCACACATGACTCTTTGCCGCGCAAATCGTGCAGATGTACCATCATGGGCATTGGCCGTACATTTGTGAAGGGAACACCTGGTGGTGGAGCCATCTTGATGTACATGTACGCTTGTTCGCCGCTTTCGGGTAGCTTTGCGAACATGAGAGGGGTCTTGATGTCCCCTTGGGGGATAGGGCTGACGGTAACCTCATTCTCGGGGTCTCGGGAAGGGGTGCTCGATTGAGATTGGACTTCAGCTATTGCCATCTTGATAGCAGTGCTTTGCGTTGACATGATACTTGGAATCAATGTGTGTGTCAAAGGACCCTAGTAGATAATTGAGTAGATGTAAGAACAACGGACATCGAAGCTAGGTGTTGTTTATCAAGGTCTAGCTTCGCACGATTGAGAAGGGTCACGTGATAGTCACCGAAACCTCCGAACGGGCATTCGGATTACGTCTATTCAGATGTCAATCTCATGCATCATTTGCGAAGGAGACGCATGAAGTGGGTGGCTAATTGACCTAGCGTAATGCTGCTTACCTGCAGGCCAATGCTGGGGTATGAAAGGTGCCTACAAACCGTGCTGCTGTGCATTATAGAATTAGGGAATGGTTGCACTCCTTTTCCCTAACCGAGCCTGTCAGCATGCGATTTGTGGCTTGCTGCATCTCACTATTTGGCTTGTGACAAGATCAAATACCGTAGAAACTCGCTCATAAGAGCCAGTCCGTCGTTCTTGGCGACTAGCCCAATAAGGCTCGCGCTGGTGTGTTTTTTAACGTCAAAACATCTCCACTTTCTTTTCAGTGACTGATTTCTCAACAACAATAATATATTTTTAAGTCGTTTTTTAATGCGCTGTTTTGCCTTACATAAATCTATAAAAGATTTTAATTTTATGTAATTTAGACTTTTTTTAGTGGAGTTGTGATTTTAATCCGAAATTGTAGTACACGATTGTGACTTGTTATTATGTCATCCTTTCGACGGGTAAAAGGATGGTACGTTAGGTTCTACCGGAATATTGCGACGAAAGGCTCCGGATAGTTCATAGTAATTCGAAAGCAGAATTACGCTGAGCTCACGCTTCCGCCATTCGATATTGTGATGCGCATTTTTAGATAGCGATGACCAAGGAAGGTTTTTGCACGAACTTCGCATCTCTCTGAACCTGGACCCGGAGTGACTACCCCGCTTTCGCGTCTCGCTTTTCGATGGTTCAGAGAACCTCGCACGGTACTTGTGAAGGTGCAATAACGGCCTCTGCAAACCCTTGTCTTTCTTCGCTACGAAAGTGCGTCCGTCTGTCTGTGTGCAAGTTCTGCAGATTGAGTCCTAGAATGTGACATATAAAGGTTGCACAGGCTCCCTAAACAGAGGCGGCTTCAATCAGTAAGGATCTCGTTGCGCCTCTAACTATACCGTCGCTCGAAAGTATCGAAAGAAGTCAACATGAAGTTTACCACCTTTCTCATTCCGGCACTAGCCAGTACCACAACCTTGGCCCTCGCAGTCCACCATACCTAAAGCATCTTGCAACCCGGGAAAAATTAGCACCTCGCCAATTCCAGAATATCACCCAAAAAGACTGCACATATCCCACTGTGCAAGAAATCGACAAAGTGTGGTCGCAGCTCACTGGGGGAAATTTTGGTGCCTTCTTCGCCAACTTTGTGGGCGATGTGGACTGGACCATCATGTTCACCCAGCCATTATCGGGACACTATAATAATGTAACGCAGTTCTTGACCAACGGGTTATTCGGACTGTTTGATGTCGCGGCTGGCCCAGCAAAATTTACTAGGGTGAATATTGCTGGAGGCTGTGAAAATCCATGGAGCATCCAGGAAACACTCGTTGAAGCTGTTGCGAAAAATACTAAGTACTTACCCCAAGACTCCTACGTGTTCATGGGTAGGCTATTGACAACCCTCGAAAGGCCGCATCCTTGATCAAATCGTCGTTTGGTCGACACGGTGGGATATACGAGGCAAGATTGTCGAGGTACGATCTTATGTGGATAGCTATGTTACCATGATGATCTTGCATGAGAATGAGATTTGTACGAATAGTTCATGGCGGGATTTCAAGCCTTACTTACTGCCAGGTCCCGCAGGTGCTCATAACTTGACGCAATACTTGGGATACGATCCCAACACTTTACCAAATTAATCCGGAATGTGGGGCTATGGGAAACTTTTGAAATCTTAGAGATAGCAATTGGGGTGATTTGATGCCCTGTTGATTGGCTTGAAGTTGCTATGGTGATACGCAGTTGAATAACCGGTCGGAAAGTGTAATTACACGCAATGGGGAAAGGAGATATCTATTTTTCTTTTACGCCTTACCATGTGTTCTCACCAAATTTGCAAATGTCCCTCACTCTTTCCATCGCAGATCGCGAATGCAGGAGTCGTGCCTGTCAGTCGCACCAAAAAACGTCTCCGTTTCTTATCAATCAGGTCATTTTGATAGTGCAGCTTTACTCCTGATCACGAACTAGAGTATGCATCGAAAAGTACATGGTGAAATCCCTTAGCATTAACCTCGGGAGCCGTCGATACTTTTCAGCTGCTCAAGGTATGCTGCTAGAAACATAAATACGAAGAGCATTTCGGGAAATTTTGTGACTTGATAATGGGACATAAAGTGCTCATATGTGCTCTACGCTTTCTCGATGGAAGCTAGCCCTACAACTTCATTCATTTGAGCCTTCAAGACTGCCAACCTATTTTCCCCATTATTCCCAGTTCTGCCTACAACAATATCAAGCAAGCTAGCCCCGATCCTATCGTCAATTTCACTCAGTCCTGAGTTTTTGACCGTTTCTTCGATCTGGGTAATAAGATAAGTACTCACTTGCCCAAGAATTCGCAGGCGTAAGTGAAAGTGTTTAGAGAGCTTGTAAGAACCGAAGTTGAATAGAGGCAATGTTGGAAAGCTTGCTTCAACATCGCAAGCAGCAGAGGGAGACGATAGCAATGCATGTATCCTAGCAAAGACGTATTCATATATGCGTAGGAGGCAGGACAAAGAATTCAGTACCGTTATCTTCGCCGTCATATCGATGGGTTCACCAGAGCCAGAGGTCGGTCGCTCTTCCAGGACGAACACTTGGGGCGGGAGACTAGCGACTCCATTGTCCAGAGTCTGGTTTTCGAGACCGGGAAGACGGAGCGATGATGCCGGGGTGGAGAGATGCTTGAAGCAATGGAGAATCTCAAGAAGCCTTTCTGAGCTTTGAAACATGGTGCTGATTGCTTGGTCGGGAATACTGTATGGCGGCGGCTGTACTTCGTCATCGCAACGACCAAAATCGAACTGGCTTAGACTATCCAGTAGGACAGAGCTGAGTTTGTATAGGTCTTGAGACGGACCCTTTGCTGACGATGTCGATCGATGCTCTAGAGCGTGGGCCGGATTCCCGAATGGGCTGGCAGGTAGTTCCGTTTGTATGTCTAATTTGCCTATCCAGTCGCTTGCGCTTCCAGCTCCTTCGCCACCCGTGCTGGCGCTTGACAACAGATTGAAATCGAATGTATCATTTCCGGAGAGAGGTGACTCTGGAATCGAGATACCGCTATCCTTCGACAGCGTAGATCCTGTACTGTAAGTCGAGCTGATCGAGCCGCCGGAAAGCGAATGGCTGACGTCAAATAGGTGTTCCAGGGTTGAGAACTGACTCAACATTGCTGTCTGTTGGTTGATATCCAGCCCATCGGCGATGTCGCTAGCGATAGGCTCAAAAGCTGGCGCTTTTCCCAGGCTGTTATCAAGTAAGGGTGAGTGTGGCGAAGAAGGTCTCAGCATGATCTGCTCTCCTGACACGGGATTGACATTGGGGAAATCGAAATTCCATACTTCAGGAAAAGAATGACTTCGAGTCTCGCGGTGAATCTTGTTACGTTCATTGGTCGGGTGTGCAATGACCGGACGCCTGCCTCGTCCATGAGAATGTGTCGTGCAGCGAGCTCGGGCCTTTACACAACGTCTACAAGGTGACGTTGTTTTACCTGTGATTCTTTCGCATCGAAGTTTTTGGCCGCGACAGCGATCACATGCTAATCGTCGTGTTGAATCTTCAAAATCGCGCTTGCGAAGGGGATCTGATGAAGACATCATTTGACCAGTGGGCATCGTCGGAAGGTCAACAACACGGACAACAGCGAGTGAATTGAATTGAATTATGTTTGTCCATGATCTAGGTAGACCTAGTCGCTGTATTTATAGCCAGTCCGTCGTTCTTGGCTGCTTATCCAGGTAACCTTATATAGTTAACCCCTAATTGGCGTGAGGCGTTAGGATAACAGATCGATGAAACCTGATATGCGAGCATCCCCAGCATCGGCTACTTGTCGTTCTATGGTCTCTATTTCCGGTCCAGAAAACATCAAGCTCATGTTTCTATGAAACTTTCTCCTCAGTATGTCCGGTGTCTGATCGTGACGGGGATGGCCAGCTGGATACTCTACCAGCACCTCAGGTAATACCTCACCATTCATCAGCTCGATCGTCACGCCCGACGGCATGCTTCGTTTCTCCAAATCCATATAGTCTCGTGTGAGGCCATCATCTACCGTGATTTCCGTTATAGAGCGCAATCTCTCTATTGCCGGACTGGTTGGGTAAGGACTCGTGTCACTGTAGTCGGTATGCTCTGGAAACGAACCCTTGAGTAGCGCGACAGATACCACATACTGCATGCAGTGATCGCGATCGGCAGCATTGCGTAGAGTGCCAGCCTTGTCAATGATCAGTTTCGCCGCGGCACATGTTCGAATGCGGATCCTGTGGATATGTTGCTCAGGAGTCATGCCTTTCGCCTGCAGCCTGCGTAGCTGAATCAGAGCTGCTTCGACTGCCGATATTCCATGACCCTAAACAGGCATAACCTTGAAGAAAACGTGCTCAACGACCCAGCTGCCGTAGTGGCAACTCGAACTCGGATCCCCCGCGCCAAGCGGTCGTATAAAATCCCCATCTTGGCTGTGTCAAGACCGTCAGAGCGCCCGGCTGGCCCTTCTTTGTTACTAAAGCAAATTGAACTGCCCGCGTGCATGCATCACCTGCAGCCCAGCCTTTGCGAGGAATGGTGTTGGATCCGGACCGGTAGACCCGAAGGGGTGACGCATCCATCCACACGTGCGAGATAGCAGCCTTGCATTGCTCTTCGGAAAGACCGAGGATCCAGGACGTTACAGCTGTAGAGGCAAGCTTGACAAGGATGGTATGGTCGAGGCCGACGGCATTGAAGGCATTGCGAAGTAAAAATAGTCCTTGAACTTAGTATGCCTTAATGAGCGCTATTAGTAGAGTTTGCAAGGTCAATGGCGGACCCGTATGAACGATACGGCCGCCTTCTTCGTTACGACAGAGCCAGTCGCCTACCGCAATGATTGCACCTAGATTATCTGGCAAAGAGTAAGCGGGCAATTCGACAGAGGTCTGGGGCGCGAGAAGATGCCCCAAACCGGCAATGAAGGTCACGTACCGGAAAGATGCCCCCAATCTGCTCCGGCCAGAGCATCATTATGGTCCAGATAGCGTACCATAGTACCCAAGTCGTACGCTCCCTTTACTGGATCTAGCTGATAGCATGTCCCAGGAAGCTTGAAACCATACGGGACGACGGTCCCGGGGGAAACGGGGCCAAGCAAGTCCTTGCAGTCTGCGCTCGTAGCTGCCGTTTGAATGACACAGCCAATGGCATCCAGCAGGGCTATGCGTGCTTGATCCCACGCCTTCTGGGATTTGGTCGTATTCCGTCGGGTTCATCTCGGCTGATTGGTGCGTGCGCGAAGGATTACCAAGAGCAAAAGATGGCAATAATAGTAAAATGGTTCGACAGATGGTTCACTTTGGCCAGGCAGGTGTTGTTCGGTGGTGGAGCGGCTAAGCTTGGAGCAGGCGGGCTTTCGGGCAAGCATTTAGTGAACCTTCTCAAATGCTCGGTGGCGGTCATGGAACCCTCGGCATTTATATACGTGATCGGAGTTTATAGATGCATAACCATAAGCGAAGTAATATCAGTTCCTTGAAAGCAATTCTACTGCACACTTCTTCAGGCTCCTATGCAGTCAATATGTGGAGTCAACACCCACAGAAGGAAATAGTGGGTTGGGGATGAGATCCTGATATCACAGTAAAACTCTGTAGCTAGAGGCCCCTAGTAGTAAACAGGTAGTTATGGAGCATGATGCGGAGGCAGTCTATATATTCAGAATCTAATGTGTACAATGACTCAAGTGGAATCCATGGCGAACAATCGAAATATTCAGTTAGTGGAGTAGGACCAGGGTCCCTGGCACAGTCACACAACATATGAAGGGAACACGAACACCAGATGTTCATTTATTCGACACAAAGCTATGAAGACTGGAATTGATATCGCTTTCAGATCTTTGCGTAACCGTGGCCTTGGACGGGATAGTCTAGATGTCGGGTCGTGAATATGTCCTTTCATCCATTCCTAGTGGAGAAGAACTCTAATCTACAACTTTGGGGGGATCAATACTTGTGGTGAAGTGGGTCCAATGTATAGGCCAGCCGGGCGGAGCAACTTAAGATCTTTCGCTTCAAGTAGTTAGTGGAGTTTGTGAGCATGGGAAACGAATGGATTTACACATGACTTCGCGCCAGTGGGCCATTAATCCTGGCAGTCGCTGCAGGAATAACATTGCCGGCGACCATTCGGGGTCCATTCCTCTGTGATTGTAATATTAATACTTGTCAACTGATCGAGGACTGAAGCATATATATTTGGTGGTCAATGTTCAAGGTGCTGGCATCTCATCCGACCATGCCTTTGCGTTCGGTCAACATGACCCCTGTTAATTTACATAACTAAACCTAAATAGGATGGCATGGATTGAGGGTTAACTGCATTGTATGCGGACAGTCCCCCAATTATCATCGGTATGAGTGGGGAGGAGGCCCTAGCAAGCGTGAGTGAGTCCTGTCCAGATGCGCGTCAATTCTGCAACGCCGGTTTATACGCACAGATAAGAGTTGATTACTGTAACCACAGAATCGGGGACATGGCGCCGCTCAAAGCAGAGCAGAGCGATGATCGCCGAGAAGGAGTCGGCAGCTGCCCCCAAACAAGCAGATGTACACAATCTTCGAAGTCGTAATTCTGTAGTTGTTCTGGAGTGTAACCCCGGAATATGATCAGATTTTTGTCTGCATAATATCAGCAAACAGCGAGCCATGGATGAGAGGGCCGCGAGCAAGTGTAACTTACGACCATGTCATGTCAGACTGAGCTACCGGTATTGCAGTATTCGTCAGACCGGGGTCGTAAAGTTTCAAGCCATTCCCTTTGCGTTCTGATTGAGGATCAGGATCTCATACTCGTATGACGTGCGAGTGTCTATGATCTGCAGTGAGCCCTCAGCCATATTATCCAGAGCCTTATCAATTGATGGCGTTCCAGTATTGTAATGATATCAGGTAAACTTTGCGGTGAAACTACAATTATATGAACATTGTGAGGCAATCTTCCTGGTGGGTATATCCGAACCCGAGATTTACATTACAGTAGCAAAAACGGTCGCGAGGTTGACATGCCGATTCAACGGAGGAACCATCTTGGCTACTAGGTCTATCAGCTGAACACCTATGCTCATATTATTGTCGGAGAAGCTACAGGCTATAGTCTGGGTATAACGTTCCGTCACAAAACGTAGGAAAACGCACGACCGCAATTGATAGCGCTCGATATCATGTATCTCGTCAATATTGACATCGTAATTCGTTGGTCAGGCCCCCGTAGCATGAGATTGAATATTAAATGTCCACATGGCCCCGTTGTTATTGCACGATAGCATTGGTGCAAGAACGCTCGGGATTCTCAAGGACAGGAAGGGCAGAATTGATGGACAATGATACAAGGATGAATGGAAATATATTTAGAGCGGTAACCTAGGTAATGGCTTTGCCTGACAAATCATTCCTTGATAGCTTGAGCGCCTTATAAGGGACTTATATAGTGTGGTTTGACACAGCCCAAAGGTCTCGAGTCTCGAAGAGACGCGTTTGATGGATGGAATTCCTTTCGAGCTCCAATACTGTGACGAGGGACTCAGGGAGATTCTGGAAGATCAGCAGGCGTCTATTCGACTCTAGGAGGCAAATACAGCATAATGCAATCGAGCTATTAGGACCTATTCGATCGCCCAAAATATGATCAGCTCAACTGTGAAGGTAAATAGACCTGTAAATGTCCAGTAGTGGAAGTACTATTCGACGCTGCCCATTTCCTCTGCAGGAAAAGCTTATAATCGAACAGTTCGTATCCTGCATCTGGTAGCGCACGCCATTCAGCTTCTCTCTCAGTAGCGATGTGAGCAAATGCGGTGAGAAAACGCTGCCTTTGGGCTGGAAAATGGGCAATCTTGAGAAGTCCGTCGGTCGAGATGATTTCTGTGGAAAAACATGAGCTCAAGGGACGAAGAACTGGATAAGGAAGAGTTTACCGGCCAGAACAAGTAGCGCAAATGACCTTGCTATGGTGCTCAGGGGAGCAATGGCGCCGAAGACCATGCCAGCCGCTTTGCGCCCGTCGCTCGCCCAATCTTTCGATCGCGCCCTACGGTTCGAGACTCGCGACATTCTCTCGTTCATCTAGTCGTCTGGAATCAGTAGTCGAGCCTTTGGCAGATAAGCGATCCGCAAACCTACCAGTTTAGCGGCGGCGAGCCCAGAGACATTCTCGGATGTAACGAGCCTCTCTTCTTCCCAGCGGAAGATCTCCCAACTAAGGACACTATAAATGACACCAATAGTGTTGCAGACATCGCCGAGGCGGCCCAAAAGCTGACCAAACTGCTCGAAAGATATCGGGCCTCCCTCTGCACGCGACTCCTGGTCACTGTACAAACGTTGCACTTTTTCGTTGTGTTCTTGCCGGTCGGGGATTGCATGGTCCCTGAGCTTGGCCAAGAGTACCTCTAGCTTCCTGTTGCGTTCTTGCGAGGCGATATCTCGAGGAGTGGAGTACGATGTGACGGAGAGGTTAGGATTGTCGCCCGTGCTACTCGACCCTCGACTCGGGGATTCAGAACCCGGAGTCTCGAGTTCCGCGGTAGCAAGAACGTTGGTGGTTTCGAGTGCCATATTGGCGGTACTAGAATTCGACCGCGTGTGCGCTCGCCTGCGAGTTGGACTTCCAGCGGTAGATGCATGCATTGCAGCCCGGTAACTTGGGCTTGGGGACACCAGTGACTCGGGGCCCCGAAAATAGACATGGGCGACAGTCTCCTGGAAGACATGATCCTTGGCACTCAGGTACAGCTGTTGTTCTAGGGTGGATGTGTCGAGGTCCAGCACGTTGGAGGGTGGCTCCACGGATGATAGGCGGCTGTCGCCATCCTGGAGGTCAGAGCCGGGAAGATGGTGCGGGGTAAAGGGGGCTAGAGAGTGGCGGCGATATGTGGGGCTATTGTAGGGAGATTGGTCGAATAGCCCGAAGTCATTGGTAATGTTATTGCCAGGTAGGGTCGGCGAAGCATTACCTGGGGCCGTGTCGGCAGTGGCCGAGTCGTCCTCCATGTGGTCGTCAATGATGTTGTCGAGCGGGCCGTAGTCGTCGTGCGTGCTGTGCCGGAGGGTGGCTGCCATCTCTTGTAGAGCCCCAATCCATGACGCGGCACAGTCGTCGTCTTCGAAGGCCTCTCGCATGGTCTCTTGGCCGGCTGCCGTTATGATCCGGGCGTAGATGGCCGGCCGCGGGTGGGCGTAAAACTTCAGCTCGAGCATTTCGCCTCTGTTCATGATTGGGGGAGGGGGAATCGAGTCTGATGGAAGCACGCGGCACAGTACTGGTAGAATGATGCTGATGGGCAGAGATTGCGTGATGTGTGCAACTATGTGCCGGATATTGGTCTATGTGTACTTCGGCGCTGCCTTTAGTAATTAGGACTACATCGTCGGTGTAGAGATACAGGATTACTGTATAGCTGAGACACAGCGGAGTGGGCTGAATCCTTACTGCCTATAAGGGTGAAGCCACAATCGCTGGTGAATATACAGTCAACCATGTTGGCTCCGTGCTTTGCACGGAGGGCGAATACAATGGGGTGCAAGAATGGATTGC
>JAAZQE010000180.1:10913-43497 GCA_013620735.1 Clavariopsis aquatica
TCTAGCAATCCGTACATGTCTTCCCCTTGTATGGTTCGTAGATCATGTAAGCATTCGTTCAGCAGCATCAGGTATGTTGAAGCATTCGCTGACAGCAAGAGGCGTCCGGCAGGCGCCGGTTCGATCCTACGGGAAGAACGGGTTCTTAGGTCTTACATAGGCTTATATCACGTGCATTCCTAGCGTAAAAAAGTTCATGGACGCTTCCTCCGATCGTACGGGGCTTATCGACTCCGACTCCGCTGGTCATCAAATGCTGAGCCCAACACATAAACCCTTCAAATGGGCGGCTGCCTTTTCTGAACGGATTCGACTAAAGCCGGCTGATCTTATTCTCACACGTTGCCCAGCCCGGCTCACGGCGCAGATAATCCACACCGCTCAACATGCCCACGCTAAAGTTTCTCTGCTTGCATGGAGCAGGAACCAACAATGATGTAAGTACCACTACCCGACCGTTATATCGCCGTTAGGCCTCCGTAATTGCGACTAACCACTTCCCCAAGATCTTCCGTTCTCAGCTGAGTATGACCTGATTTGTCTATGTCCGATCGATGGAGGCTGCCTATTGCGGTTGTGATGTTAATGCCCTCCCAGGACCTCTTATCGATGAACTCGAGAGGGACGGTTCCGCTAAATTCGAATTCCTGCAGGGGCGCGTTTCGTGTGGGGCTGGGCCTGGAATCTCGGCCGTCTTCGAGCCCCCGTACTTTTCTTTCTACAATTGGCCTCGCACTTTCGATCCATCCGATGATGACTCTATGCACGACGCTTACGCTCTTCTCGAGGATACACTTGCCGAACAAGGCCCGTTTGATGGTCTCTTGGGTTTCTCGCATGGGGGCACGTTGGCTGCTGGTTATCTAGGTCATTTAGCCAAAAAGCGGCAGGATCTGCGCAACTTGCCAGTGAGATGTGCCGTTCTTTTCAACGCTCTGCCCCCTTTTCGGGTCGAAAACTTCATCAAGGGAAAGAGTCGAAGTCGAGATATCAAAGAGTTCTTTCATGACGAAGGACTGGAAGGCTGTCTCATGTTGCCCACGCTTCATGTGGTTAGTGAAGCAGACTTCATCTATCAGCAATCCATGAAGCTGTACGACATATGTGACAGCAGATCGAAACTTCTAATCAAACATGATGGAGGCCATGGAATTCCAACCGACCCGGGCGTCGTCAAGAAAGTTGCCGCCACGATCCGGGAACTGGGGAAAGAGTGACCCTATTTCGCATACCGGTATTTTGCTTCGCAAGGATTCGTCTCACCGTCTAGGTCCCGTCCAAGGATTACAATCCTACCCTAGTTTCCAGCCAAGCATCCTTTTTGCCAGCTTGTAGTCTACAAGGAATCGACTGTTCTGTTTTAGTGCTGCTCGAAAATAGGTCTCCAGACTAGCCCCCGGCTACTTTTGGGAATCGGCGGGTGCGTGCGAGTGAGCCCACGCGTGTGCTTCACGTCGCTTCATCGATCCTGATTTCTTATGTGGAACTTCAACGCAGCTGCTACCATTTTTCTTCGGTCCGCTCATGCCGACATTCCGTACGCCTTGGGTTTGGGCATCAACTACAGTGGAGCAGCTCAGAACTACGACTTGGGAGCAGGAACGTTGTGCATAGAGTACAATGAGTGTTCTTGGTCTGATTAGTATAGCTGTCTAGTGTTATAAATCCCATCCAAACAACCGCCTTTGACGCTTATACACGTGATCCTCTGTTCTCATCCTGTTACCCAGCGTATACGGGTCGCTGTCTTGGTGAAACATGAGCATATGGGATGGGCGCCGACAGTAGTGGTACCGTGGTGAAGCGATACTGACTCGGGTTCTATCTTGTGATTGTGATATGTATCTGGGCCATAATTGGACGGACTTGGCAAGGCCGTTTTATTGAGTTTACTAGATGATCTGGTGATGCAGACGAAACGTGCTACTGCGCTTGTGTTCCTGAAAAGTCCCTGCAGGCTAAACCACTCTGTTCACTCTGGTTGGCGGGATATAGACAACCCTTAGCCGCAACGCCGAATTAACTCCGTTTCAGGCCAATGTCAGCTGAGTATATTGATTCAGCTCCATTCCAATAGGACAAAATTGTGAAGGTCGCCCCATATTATCCTTCTCTGCTTATGTCAAACATACCTCCATCGAGCTTGGAAAGGCACTCAACTGGATAGAACTCGCCCTAGTGGATCCTGTGATATTGCAGACCCCGAGTGCTCTTCCAGTTCCGTTCTCGTGGCTCCGACGTTATCTCTTGACTGTTGCTCACAAGGGACCCGAATAATAATCCGTGCTCATGAATCAGGATGGCTATCCATCCTGGTCTTTGACAAGACTTCCCGTGCTGCTCTCGATGCTATGGAGGCTTTACTCCACTGAAACTCTAAAGTAACCCTGATCAAACGTCGAGTTCATCGAAGAGAAAGATATATCACTAAGTTCCCACATGGGCTCGCTACCGGACGGGGTTTTAATCCAGGAGCAGGGTCACGGGCCAGACAAAACCATGCCCATAGCCATTGTGGGCATTGGGTTTAGAGGTCCTGGCGATGCAACTGACAATGAAGGCTTTTATAATTTAATCGCAGAAGCAAGAGAAGCCTGGAGTCCCATTCCCAAGAATAGATGGAACGGCGATGCATTTTATCATCCCGATCCAAATAGGAATGGTACCGTAAGCAAGATACTCTACACGCTTCTGACAATAATCGTTGATATATCAACGTCCAATGTCAGCGGAGGTCATTTTTTCAAGCATGACCTTTCGAAGTTTGACGCACCCTTCTTTAGTATGACAAATGCAGAAGCAGCTGTACGTTGGGTAAGCATCCTCCAACAGCCATCACTTACTCTATCAGTCACTTGATCCGCAACAACGACTGCTCTTAGAGTGCTGTTACGAGGCATTAGAGAATGGTAAAGTATACTTCTCTACACGAAATTAGATTGAAACTCACAACTATCCATAGCCGGGATATCTCTTCCCAAAGCGATAGGAAGCAACACTTCAGTCTTTTCGGACACATTTGGCGGTGACTATACAGATACACTGTTAAAACATCCCGAGAAGATACCGCTCTATCAAACCACTAATAGCGGTCATTCGCGCGCCATTGTGTCAAACAGACTATCACACTTCTTTGACTTCAAAGGTCCAAGCGTTACTGCTGACACGGCCTGCTCGGCAAGCCTGGTCGCCTTGCATCTAGCATGCCAAACGCTGCGCAGTGCGGAAGCAAGCCAGGCCATTGTCACAGGCTCCAGTGTGATTCTGAGCCCGGATCTTCTCATATCCATGTCGGCTATGAGGTATGAAAGTGTAACAATGCGATTCTTGAACAAAATATAGCTAATCCCGGCTGGGGTTCCTATCACCAGATGGTCGCTGTTACTCGTTCGATTCACGAGCAAACGGATATGGACGAGGTGAAGGTGTTGGCTGCATACTAATGAAACCTTTGGTCGCGGCCTTGAAGGATGGTGATACTATCCGAGCTGTCATTCGCAACACGGGAGTTAATCAGGATGGGAAAACACCGGGAATCAGTTTCCCTAGCAAAGATGCTCAAGAAAGGCTTATTAGGACAGTATACGAGGGCGCGGGCCTGAACCCCCTACACACTACTTACGTGGAGGCGCATGGGATCGGCACGCAGGCTGGAGATCCAATAAAAACATCAGCCATCTCAGCCGCTATCTCACACGGGCGCGAAGATGCGCTCTTGATAGGCTCTGTGAAGAGCAATGTGGGTCATACGGGGGGAGCAAGCGGCATTATGGGCCTGATTAAATGCGTACTGATGCTGGAAAACGGAGTAGTACTACCCAGCCGGAATTTTGAGACTCCCAACAAGCGGATTCCTCTTGAGATATGGAAAATCAAGGTACCTCGTTAAACTTTAGTCATAGGCCCTGGTCCTGACCATCATGTAGGTAGCAACTTCATTTCAACCATGGATAACAAACGGAACTTCAAGACGTCCATCCATCAACAGTTTTGGGTACGGTGGAACCAATGAACACGCCATTATCGAAGAAGCTCACGGCTATCTCACATCTCGCCATATATGTGGCGTTACTCAAACGACGTTTTCTGCGAGACAATGCGACTCATACCAAAATAGAATAAACGGCATTGAAACTATCAGTAGTATGAATGGAGCAAGTTTAGAAACAAGTATCACCGTACCTCCACTTAGTAGAACTGTACGATCGAGGACACATACGTACCAGAACGGCGACAGTGTCAAAGGTTCTTACGAAGGTCATATCAGCAATGGCCACGAAAACGTTGCAATTGCCCATACATCCCAGGATAGTTCCTCGCAAACAGCGCACCTCAGCAGTATGATGACCAAAAGACAACGATTATTTCTGCTCTCAGCTTTGGACGAAGCTTCCGGCGCTGAACAATCGAGACGCTTGCGAAGGTGGCTCGAACATCGAGGTGAACAACTCGATGAAGACCTCCTTGATAGCCTTGCCTACACATTGAATGAACGACGGACACAATTTCCGTACAAAGTTCTTGTCCACGCTCAGTCGAGTAAAGAACTGCTTGATCGGCTCCAAGAAGACAAATTGCACTTTACCATGTCAAAGAAGACTAAACCTGTGATAGGTTTTGTCTTTACAGGGCAAGGAGCTCGACGGGCCCGTATGGGCATTGAACTGCTCGAGTCATTCCCAGTCTTCGTGATTCAATTCTTGCATGCAATGGCACATTATAGCGCCTGGGTAGTAGTTGGAATCTCATCGGTATGTACATCACTGATCAAAAACTTTTGTCTAATCAACTGACCATCCTCCCTAGATGAGCTGTATAAATACTCTCACGAGTCACGCATCGACCTTGCCCTTCTTAGTCAGCCAGTCTGCCCCGCCATACAGATTGCATTAGTGGACTTGCTGAGATCATGGCAAGTGACACCTGCTTCTGTGACTGGTCACTCCAGTGGAGAGATTGCCGCCGCTTACGCCGCAGGCATCTTATCTCTGGAAGATGCTATGGCTATCGCTTATTACCGAGGTGTAGTAGCAGCACGACTGATAGAAGTACAAGAGCATAGAGGGGCAATGCTAGCAGCTGGTCTATCCGAGGAGGAAGCAAATCTCTACTTGTCCAAGATCAAATCCGGGACGGCTGTGGTGGCCTGTATTAACAGCCCTTCGAGTGTGACCCTCGCTGGGGATGAAATTGCAATTACTGAGCTGCAAAATCTTTTGGACGAGAAGAAGATCTTTGCTCGCAGACTGGTAGTAGAGGTTGCGTATCATTCACACCACATGCTCAATGTCAGGGATGAATATGAGCGAGCCATACGAAAAATGAGATGCATCCAATCGGAGGCGTCCAATTCTTTTCTTCTGTAACTGGGGAAGAACTTACGCTTTCTGGCCTCGATTCAAGCTACTGGGTGTCAAATCTTGTTGGCTAAGTTCGATTTAGTACATCTTTACAGCAGCTTTGCTACCGTACGAGCCCCAACCCTCTGAAACAGAAACGAAGAACTATCTCGACACCGACAGTAAACTTACTCATCGAGATAGGTCCTCATGCAGCTTTAGCAGGTCCAATTAGAGAGATTATACAAAGCGATCCAGGACTGAAGTACGCCGGAATAAGTTACATATCGATGCTCACCCGCAAACGTCAGGCAGTTGGTACAGCTTACGAAGTTGCTACGGATTTGATTTTGCGCAATTATCCGGTTTCTTATGCAGGCATCAACCGACCTAGGCACCATAAAGCACCACATGTTATTGTAGATCTACCCCCATATGCTTGGAACCATTCTGTCTCTCACTGGGAAGAGAGCCGCCTCAGCAAAATCTACCGCGAAAGACAGTTTCCACGCACCGATCTACTAGGGGTTGAGGAAGGAAACTTCAATCCCCTACAGTCTCGTTGGCGCAATATCCTTCGACTCTCAGAAAACCCCTGGTTAAAAGGCCACAGGATCCAATCCAGCATTGTCTACCCGGCCGCTGGATATGTTGTAATGACCATAGAAGCAATGCATCAACGCGCTCTTGCAAACTCTTTGAAGATTAAAGGATTCAGTCTAAGGGAGATTACAGTAGAGCAAGCTCTTATTATTGATGAAGAGCTCGGTGAAATCGAGACTGCGGTTTCATTGAAAGCTTTTGCAGAAAGCGTTGGATCAACGTCCGATACTTGGACAGAGTTTTTTGTGTACTTGGTCACAAACGACAATCGTTGGACGGAACATTGTCGTGGTCTTATTGCCGTACAGAAAGAGGAAGAGAGAATCGATGACGCGGACTTCCAGAACATGTCTGAGGAAGATGAACTTCTAGTCAGCACATCCCGCTTCCAGTCAAGCTGTATTACCCCAGTCGATACGGGGTCAATTTACGAAGAGCTCCGAGTTGTTGGCATTGATTACGGTCACACGTTTAGAAACATGACCTCAGCTATCACAGGGGGAAGGCGATGTGTTGGTCAGGTCGCAATTCCAGATACTCGAGCGATGATGCCCATGAACTTCGAGTTTCCATTTATCATTCATCCAGCAACCCTGGACAGTCTATTGCATCCATTTTTCGGTGCCATTAGCCATGAAATCGGAGCCATCAGGAATCCTATGGTACCAATATACATTGAGCAGATCAGTCTTATCAAAGCTATCAGTCAGACCCCAGGGTGCGAACTGACCGTCTACAGTTCGACTAAGGGAGAAGGACTTTCGACACACCAGCGCTTCTATCTTCGTAACAGAGAGAGGCATAGATCGAGAGAAACCAGTGGTGAAAATCGAAGGTCTTACATTAGCTACCCTTGACCGGGACCGACCGCAGGAGGCTCTAAGTCAAATGAAGAAACCAGCGTACAGCCTCCACTGGCAACCGGACATAGAACTACTTATCAAAGAAGATATCCAGCACATCATTCATGACCTGAATTATGTCGACCAAGTCAACACGGTTGCTAGTTTGATTTCTCTGCGTTAGCGAATGCTTTGAATGTTCATCAGCAGACATTATCATTTCTTTCATGAAGCAACATAATGCACATGCGCGCTATGCATCATATACCATCACCTACACAATGGACCAAGAGTTGGACAGAATGAAAAAGAAGCTTGGTCATCTTGGGGATGCTGTTACCTGGTTACACTTCAACGATCTTGAAAGAGCCAACCCTAGATGTTATGATTTGATTTATGTCAAAAGGAAAATCATGATACCAAAGTCCCATCGGAGAGCTACCGATCGCTCTTGAAGCCAGAGGGAGTGATACTGGATGCTCAAACGACGGGCACGAAACTCGCATTGCCATCGATTAACCTCCATTACGTCTACATTTCTCAAGCCGCGAGACCTATATTAAATGCTGTTGAAGTGCTGGTTATTATGGAAAGGCAAGATTGTGGGGTATCCCTCTTACATTTGCTGCACCAACTTTCCAAACTTGGGGTCAAATTTCAAGTCTCGAACCTAGCGGGTGCCAAGGCTCAAGGCAAAGCGTGTATTGTCCTCAGCGACTTGTCTTACTCTTTACTGGCTGCACTTACTGCGCGCGATTTTGCGACAGTGAAAGATATCATGTTGCGATCTGCAGGAGTTGTTTGGGTAACGCGTGGATGTCACACGATGAACCCTTCGTCCACCCTTGTAACGGGATTGGCGAGGATAGCCCGTTCTGAAAACGGAGACATACCGATCATCGCTTTGGACCTGGATGCTAAAAGCGTAGCGAGCGAAGAGATTGCGGCCGAGTTTATATGGAAACTCTTCGAGCGCTGCTTCATCCAAGGGAAGAGAGACACAAATATCGACCACGAATTTCGCGAACGGAACGGTGTCCTGGAAATTCCCCGCATTGTCGAAGATACATTCATCAGCGAGCTGCTTTTTTCGATCAGTAGCAACACAGTCCTTCCAAGGATGGAAAAATTCCACCAAGGCGACAGATCGCTCCAGATGCAAGTGAGAGTACCAGGCTTGTTAAACACTGTTCGGTTCCAAGAAGATCTTTCGTTGACGGAACCGCTGCTAGAAAACTGTGTTAAGGTTAAAGTTATAGCATCTAGAGTTAACTTCAGAGGTGTGATGATGGCTATGGAGCAGATTCCCGTAGAGGAATTCGGCGGAGAGTTCAGTGGAATAGTCACAACAGTGGGAAAGGATGTTAACAATCTTACAGTTGGTGATCGCGTTGCCGCAGTTCCAGCGTGGCCAACAGTACGTATTCCGTAAATCCGTAGGCCTTCGGCCACCTATATGGTGAAGTTAGCCTATACGTACGTACTGTACGGGCTTCTGAGGAGTTGCTTATAGATCTAAATTAAGGCATCCTTACATACGTATGGAGACTACTATATATACTGTATATAGCTATTTTATATAAGTTCTTAGCATAAAATATATATACTAAGGTTAATAAGGTAACTTATTACTACTTTATTTTAGAGCTAGTTCTTCTGTAATTAAAGTGCCTTAATTATAACTCTACTTAGTTAGTTTCTATTATTAGTAATAGTCCTCCTGCCTCTACTAAACGCTCTCTTGCAGTTATATAATATTAATAGGATAGAGAGGTAGTCTAATGCTATATAATAGAGCATTAGGTAATGCTGCTAGCTAACCTTATCCTACTATTAGATAGGATTGTTAAGCCTTTTATTATCTAATTTAATAAAGTAAGTAAGATTATTATTATAGGAAGTATAGTACTTCTCTAACTTAGTAGAAGCCTTAAAGCATTTAGCTCTACCCTTTATACCTATTATATAGTAGATATTAATATTAAGAGATTGCTTATAGCAACTATTAAAGCTTAAGCCCTTAGGAACCTTCTAGTACTAAGTCTTCTATAATTACCCCTCTATATCCTTCTCCTCCCCTTCTAGTATAATAAGCTTAATATACTCTTTAAAGGTTACCTTTATATTCTTTTTAACTTTTATATAGTAGTTCTTATTATACTTCTAAGTTTATTTAAACTAAATAATTTAAAGCTAAGGGCTTAATATAGTAGCTACTAAGTATAAAAATAGCTTAGGATTAAAGATTACTTTAGTCTAATAGGTATTAAGCTTCTTAAAGCCTTAATTAATAGCTAATTTAAGGAAGCTATTTAGGTATTAGATAAGGCAGGCCTTTTACTCTTAGAGCTCCTTATTAAGTATATTAAGGTTAATAATTATTTACTAGAGAGAGCTAAAGCCTAATTTACTAGTATTACCTTTAAGCCTTTTAGTTATCTTATAAAATAGTTATAGGAAGTTAGCTAAGATCTTTACCTTATCCTAATTATCTAGCATTAGAGAGTCTAATTTTGCATTAAATCTATCCTCCTTATTATTAGCGTTGTCTCCTACTTCTAACCTCTTTCTAGGTGTAATAGCCCTCTATTAATAGAGCTACTTATTAATTATTTCCCTTAACTTCTAGTAGTAGAGGAGTATAAAATAAACTAAGTACTACCCTATACTACTATCCTTAAGTAAAGTAAAGGTTATAAAGCTAATAATCTCTTTATAGTATTCTATTTATATCTCTATAAAAAGCTCTTATTATTTAGTAGAGATGTTAACTACATTAATAAGGTTATATAGTTAGCTAATAACTCTATGCATTTAGAAAATAGAGAACTACTTTTAAAGACGTATATTAGCTAATATAGCTTTAAACTTTATAACCCTATCTCTATATATAATTACCTTAATAATAAGGTTTATAATGTACCTAGTATAGCAGATTTAATTCTCTTAAGAGAGCTCTATCTTAAGCTCCCTATTAATAGCCTAGATAAAGGTAGAGTTGTTATTACTTATATTATTGCCTATAAAAAACTTAAACTTAGAAACTATATTATATTTAAATAGGACTTCCCTAATAATTATAGCCTAGTTCTTGCTAGTATAATTACCCTAGAGGTTCTTAAAGGTAATAAGGATATTATAGTACTTCTTTTAGGTATCTATAGGTTAATTTAGTATTAGTATTAAGTACTATAGTAGTAATAGAAGTAAGGTTAAAGTATAGGATTTCTATAATTTTTGCTACCTATGCATAGGCTATATACTAACAAAGTAAGCTACTACTCTAAGGAAACTTAGGTAGTTTAGGGAAGTCTATATATTAATGCTTAATGTAATTATACTACTTACTCTATATAGTAGACTCTTAATCTCCTACTTCTACTACTCTAGGCCCTTTATAATCTATCTACTAAGTATTATATAGCTGCTAGGCAGTGTATTAAGTAATTAAGACTAGTTCTATATAAGTAACCCTCTTATTTCTAGCAATATTACCTGCCTTACTAATAAATTATAAGAAATAATCTAATTAATATATACCCTTATTAACTCTTCTTCCTACTATAGCAACTGCAAGAAGGCATTATTTGCTCCTACTATAATTATAGCAGCTTTAAAGGGATTGCTTAGTTTATAAGGCTTAGATAGGAGCCTATTAGTAAGGTAGATATAGTAAGCTTTCCTAAAATAAGTACTAATATAATAAGTAGAATTAGAGTACTTTGCATAATTATATTAACCTTGCTTATAGCAGCTTTTATAGACCTATACACACTAGTAAGAGCTAATAAACTCTTAATATAATAGATCTACGCTATAATTATATATCTCTAAGCATTTAGAGCTACCTTATAGGTAGTGCTTATTTATTACTCTATACCTAAGATGCTCCTTTAATAGTTATATTAAACCCTTCTAAATCTAATTCTATATAATAGGGAAGCAAATACTAAAGTTTAGTATATTAGTAGTCCTATCTAGATACTTATAAGGGAGCAGCTATAGTAGATTAGATATAATAGATAAGGGCATACCTTCTTAAAAGGTAGGTATAGATAATATAGGTAATAAGCAAATATGCTGTTTTCTAAGGTATTTAGAGGCAGACGTATAATATAGCAACGCTATACTAGAGGAAGGACTTAAGGCTTAAGATAATTAAAATTAATACATAGAGCATATAAAGTTATCTATTATAATAATAATAATAGTAATATAGGTAGGTGTTAATATATTACTTAATATTAATAAAAATTAGCTATATAGAATTACTAAGCTCTACTAGGACTACTTAAAAAATACTCTTTAGCAGGCCTACTATAATACTAAAAAAAGGTCTATATAGGCTATATATGCATAAATTTACAGCCTTAAGTTATATATATATAGTTAAAATTGTCTGTATGTACGTACGGCGTACAGATCTACTACAGTGCTGTAACTTACGACCGTACTACGTACTGTTGGCCACGCTGCGCAGTTCACTTAGGAACATTTAGTAACCGTGTCCGACCCAAAGCTATTCTTGTCCAGAAACTGCCGGACAACATACCGTTAGAGATAGGCGCAACGCTCCCAGTAGGATACGTCACTGCGTACTACTCGCTCTTTAAGGTTGCCAAAGTTCAACCAAACGAGACTGTCCTTGTTCATGCAGCCTCTAGTAGCCTTAAACAGGCTATCATTAAGCTATGTTAAAGAATCGGCGCTTAACTCTTCGTTACAGTAGGCTCTGCCGAAAGGAAACATCTGTTACAAGATCGCTTTCAAATACCACAAGAACGTATACTCTATAGCCGAGACGGCAGGTTTGCTAAGTCTTTAATGCGACTTACGGAGGGAAGAGGAGTGGACGTTATTATTAATTCAGTTGCGGGGGAAGCTTTACGCCTCACCTAGAACTGTATTGCGCCTTATAGACGCTTTGTCGAGCTTGGCAAGAGGGACTTTATCCTTAATACCAGGCTTAAGATGGCGAAGTTTGCAAGCAATGTTTCATTTACGGCCGTGGATCTAGTCAATCTCACCCGAAATCGTCTAGAAATTGTTGGCATAGCCTGAAAAAAGGTCATGGAGCTAGTTCGCGGAGGCGAGGCCTGCCCTCCACACCTAGTAGCACTTTCAAAGATTTCCGACATGGCGAAAGCTCTATCGCTGATACAATCAGGAAAACACATAGGAAAACTCGTCATCGTCCCTAGACGCGAGGACACTGTAAAAGTACAAGAAGAGCCCTACTATGCGCAACACAACTAACGTATCCTAAGTCCTGCGTTAACCGAGATTGACTGCTCCCCTTAGGTCCGATGTATCCTACCTTCTAGCTAGAGGACTTAGTAGTATTGATGGTGCTATTGCTCGATGGATGATCCAGAATAGAGCTAGACATCTCATATTTGCTAGCCGTAGTGGTCTAGTAAGAGAAGAGGGAGAGAATGCCATAAAGGCTTTAAAATCAGATGGTGTCAATATCACCGTGTCCAAATGTGATATTTCGGATGAGTTTGACATGCACAAGCTTGTCACTAAGCGCGCAAAGACAATGCCCCCCCACTCGAGGTGCCATTCAGGGCGGCAATAGTACTAAAGGTATGTCCATTCCATTGCATCTATAAATATAGTAAGGCGCTGATGGTTACAAGGACATCCTATTGGAGCAGATAACAGCTAAAGAATTCAATGCAGCTATTCGCCCAAAATACCAAGGAACTTGGAATCTCCACAAGTTTCTTCCTAATAATTTAGATTTTTTCATTATGTTGTCGTCCGTTAGTGGCATTATCGGCAATGTAAGCCTAGCAAACTATGCCGCGGGTAACACATTTTTAGACGCCTTCGCGAGCTATAGGAGTCTACAGGGTCTTCCCGCTACTACACTAGACTTAGGTGTCATTAGTAGGATAGGATTTGTCGCAGAAAATGAGGAGCTTACTAAAGGAATAAGAAGACGGGGGTTCGAAACCACGAATGAAGCCAAACTTATGACTTTAATACAGGTCGCATAGAGTGTCCCTTTCGAACTCCTTAACAGAGCTAAATTATAACTAGGTTAGGCGTATAGGAAGGCGGCAGATCTATAGAAGCATTCAACTCACCCATATTCTCCTACTTTAGAGGATTGCATGAGAAGAGCGGAACACACAAGCTTGTGGACGAGTCGCAAAAAATTGCTAATCTTTTGCGACACGCGCAAACCTTAGAAGAAGCGATAGTCATAATCAGCCAAGCTGTGACTGAAAAGACGGCCAACCTACTTTTATCCTTGCCTAAAAACATTTAAGAAGACAAGCCATTGGCAGATCATGGTCTGGACTCCCTTGTTGCGGTCGAACTAAAAAAATTGGATCTTTTAAGAGATAGATTGCACAGTGCCAATACTAGAGCTACTCTCGAACGATACAGTTAAGCAGCTATCAGCCAAAGTAGCGAGACGAAGCAGGTTGGTAGATCATGCCCTGCAGGAGGGATGAACTTCAGGTACTATACTTTTAGTCGCGCGCTTTCGTATGCATTTAGTCATATACTAGAGTAAGCTCTTAGTTCCTGTCTTCATAAGGATTGATAACTATAGATTTATAGTGGCGTTGTGTGCTTTGCAGGTTTTATGCATCTTCCGTCACTTGTCAAACCTAGAAATGCATGCGACAGCACATGCACTTCCTAGCCACCTTAAAAAATTCTTCAGTCTTATTCCCAACTTCTCAAAGTTATTACTAAACTGCTCACATCATTCGAAAGTGTTTGCGTAATGTGGGCTAAAGCCTTATTATAGGATATGAAATAGTATGCAATAGGACATCGGCCCTTTTTCATTGTTTTCTCCTCAACCTAAACGCTAAATATAGCCTTATTAAAACATGAAGTTTCTTAGGAATCTATCAGTTAACATTAGTCGGGAAATTGTCCATTCAGATAAAATACCACGATTGTAGTCACGACTGCCCTCCAATAACTAATGTACTAATTCGTTTAAGAACTACTACAAATTCTCAGTCGCTTCACGGTTGTAGGTACATTTACTATCTAGTAAGTAGCAGCAACAGGCTCAGTTAGCCCATTGACATGCACAAATAATACTAAATCAAAACCTTCCCTAGCATCCACGGTTAGCGGGAATATACCTGAGTAACATTTTGACAACTGAAATCTCGCAGGCTGCTTGAACAACATAGCAACATATCTATAAGTTTGACCAGCTAAAGGTTAGGGTGGCGCGAAAGGCGCGCCTGCACCTTTGCCTATAGTAGCATTAGAGTAATTGGTTAGCAGACTAGTGACAGGGTCAACCTATAAGTATGGCTGATACCAGTGCGGAATCGCTCCGAGGTCGAGTTATGGATGACGTCTAGATTAAAAATCAAAGCTAGGTAGGTTTCGTCAAGAGCCGCATGGTATAGGGCGCGTAGAATAGGTGCGCTGGATGTTTCTTTGTTATACTTGAGCCAATAGATCCAATAGTACGCCGCTAGATATAATTACCTTCTTTAAGTAACGAGATTCCAGGCATTTTTTCGTAACCCTGCCTGCTTTCATGGACAGAGCCATTGCCTGAGGGTTGATGACAGGCATCTCGGACAAGCTTTTGGGGCCGTGCTTGGAGCGGCCTCCGAGATTGAGCTCGGAACCGGTCCAAGGCTGACCGCGCTCCGATTGGGCCGTGTCCACGAAGGAGACACAGTCTATCCCTGAGCTTGAAATCGAAACCTAAGATCCCCCGCCGCCTCCGTACCTTTCGAGGAATTGGCAAGTCCAGCATCCATTGTTTACCGTTTCCCTCATGGTTTCTCAGAGCCACAAGAACCGCAATACTCAGGCTGGTGAGCCTATCGCCATCATTGGTACTGGCTGCCGGTTCCCAGGAGAAAGCAGTTCATCTTCGAAGTTATGGGACCTACTCCGCAATCCACGAGACCTCCGGAGCGAAATTTCTTCTAGGCGCTTCGATCCTGACGGCTTCTTTCATGTAGACAATTTGCACCACGGAACTAGCAATGTCCGTCACTCGTACCTTCTCTCCGAAGACCATCGCCTTTTCGATGCCCAATTCTTTGGCATCAAGCCAATTGAAGCTAGTTCAATCGATCCTCAGCAGCGCCTACTTTTGGAGACCGTATATGAGAGTCTTGAATCAGCTGGCTTGAAGGTTGATGAACTACGTGGCAGCCAAACAGCTGTCTACGTTGGACTCATGTGTGGAGACTACGCGGACATTCTTAATCGCGATCCTGATGCTTTCCCAACCTACATATCGACGGGTACCGCACGTAGTATTATGTCCAACCGGATATCCTACTTCTTTGACTGGCATGGGCCTTGCATGACCATTGATACTGCATGCTCATCAAGTCTTGTTGCTGTGCACCAAGCGGTACAGACACTCCGAAGCAAGCAATCTCGTATAGCGATCGCTGCCGGTTCCAATCTTTGCCTTGCCCCGGAACCGTATATCGCGGAGAGCAAACTCAAAATGCTTTCTCCAAACGGTCAAAGTCGCATGTGGGATGCAGCTGCAGATGGGTATGCCCGCGGTGACGGAGTCGCCTCAGTCGTTCTGAAGACACTCAGTGCTGCGTTGGAAGATGGAGACCATATCGAGTGCCTGATCCGGGAGACGGGCGTGAACCAGGATGGAAGGACTCCAGGGATAACTATGCCCAGTGCAAAGGCACAATATCAGCTGATCCAAGATACCTATGCAATGGCTGGGCTCGACGTGAAAGCCGATCGGTGCCAATATTTTGAAGCGCATGGAACTGGGACTCCGGCTGGTGATCCGATCGAAGCTGAGGCGATATGCTCGGCCTTCTTTGGGAAGGAATATACTTCACATGAGAAGCTATACGTTGGGTCGATAAAGACTGTTATCGGGTAAGCATTGGTGTAGATCATTCTTTGCCAACTGAAATTTACAATGTTGACATATTATAGGCATACCGAAGGTACAGCTGGACTGGCAGCAATTCTCAAAGCATCACTAGCCCTGCAGCATGCGATCATTCCCCCGAATCTCCTCTTCGATAACCTTAATCCTGCCATCCAGCCATTCTACAATAACTTGAAGGTACCTACAGAAGCGATGCCCTGGCCTTCATTGCCACCCGGCAGCCCACGAAGAGCAAGCGTCAATAGTTTTGGATTTGGAGGTACGAACGCACATGCCATCCTGGAAAGCTTTGAGTCACCAGAGCCGCAAAACCAGCCTCTACCGCAGAGCACACTGGTTCTCGCACCATTCAAATTCTCGGCTGCATCCGAGCAAGCACTAGTGTCGAACTTATCGGCTTACTCTTCGTATCTTGCTACGAACTCGTCTGTTGATTTGAGGGATCTGGCATGGACTTTGAACTCCAGAAGATCAAGTCTTGCTGTGCGAACTACGTTGCCTGGCACAACGGTGGAGCAGCTCCGGTCAAATATCGCTTCTAAACTCAATGACATCGAAAATAAAGATACCGTTGTTGGTGTCCGCCCAAAATCACTCAGTGGCCTAAAACCAAAGCTTCTAGGTATATTTACGGGCCAGGGTGCCCAGTGGGCAAGGATGGGTAAAGAGCTTATAAAAAGAGTTACGGCGGCGCGCAATACTATCAAACACCTTGATCAATGCCTGTCTGAACTTCCTGACGGGCCTTCGTGGTCGATAGAAGCCGAGCTCCTGGCAGATGAATCTTCATCGCGTATTCAAGAAGCAACATTGTCGCAACCTCTCTGTACCGCCATACAGATTACGCTTGTTCTTCTGCTTAGAGTCGCAGGTGTTGAGTTCGATGCTGTCGTTGGCCATTCATCCGGCGAGATAGGTGCCGCGTATGCCGCCGGTTACTACAGTGCCAAAGACGCAATTCGGGTCGCTTATTACCGTGGTCTTCATTCTCGACTAGCAGTAGGTGATAACGATGCAAAAGGAGCCATGATGGCCATTGGAACGTCTTTGCAAGATGCTCATGAACTGTGCAATGAGTTCGATGGACGAATGTGTGTAGCAGCTGTTAATTCGGCGAGCAGCATAACCCTTTCGGGTGATTTTGATGCCATCACGCAAGCTAAACAGGTACTTGACGATGAGAAGAAGTTTGCGAGAATCCTTTCAGTTGACAAGGCGTATCATTCGTACCATATGAATCCGGCATCTGAGGCTTATCTCACTTCGCTGAAGGCTTGTGATATCAAGGTCCAGCATCCAACAAAATCCAATACTGCCTGGTTCTCTTCTGTAAGGGATGAGCAGATGAAGCCAGACAGCGACGGCTTGGCATGTGAATACTGGAATGATAATCTTGTCTCTCCGGTCCTGTTCTCCCAAGCGGTCGAGATTGCGACAGCAGTGAAAGGTCCATTCACAATGGCTCTTGAAGTGGGGCCGCATCCAGCACTAAAAGGGCCAGTTGTGCAGGTGACCCAGGACCTCATCGAGCAAAATATACCATATGCCGGTTTATTACAGCGTAAGAGGGATGATATCGAAGCTATTCAGGACGGCTTGGGGTTTTTGTGGACTCATGGATACAATGTTAACTTCGAGGGTTTGCAAGGACTAGTCGGTGGAGTATCGAAACCACGGATTTTGAAAGATCTACCAGCATACGCTTGGGATCATGAGAGGTTATTCTGGCTAGAATCACGCCTTTCCAGGGTCCGACGCACCAGAAATAAGGCTGTTCACCAGCTACTTGGCTCAGAAACACCGGATAAAGTTGATCAGCAATTCAGGTGGCGCAACTTCTTAAGCCCTAGAGAAGTACCATGGATCTCAGGCCATCAAATTCAGGGTCAGATGGTATTCCCTGCAGCTGGTTATTTTGTGACTGCCGTCGAGGCCGTACAAGCAATGTCGCCTGATCAGAACATCCGACTACTGGAACTGGAACATTTCAAAATAGAACAAGCCCTAACGTTTGAGGGGATCGATTCCAGCGTCGAGGTCCTTATTTCAGTCACGGATATTATACACAACGAAATGTCTTTCCAGGCGAACTTTTCTTATTTCTCCGCTCTCGGTAACGATCCCACTGGCTTGACATTGAACGCATCTGCCCGTCTACACGTGGTATATGGTGCTCTAGACGATGATGTCCTGCCGAAGCAGACACGACTCCCGGTTGTGGAAACCATTGATGTTCCTGATGGGAGATTTTACGAAGTTCTTGCTAGCCTCGGTTATGGATACACTGGGCCGTTTCGAGCACTTACTTCTATGAAAAGAAGCCTCGGCACTGCAACTGGTCATATAATAAGGCCTGTGGATGAGGCATCAGGATCGTTGATCATACATCCTGCAGCTGTGGATGCTGCAATCCAATCCGTTATGCTCGCGAAGAGCTGGCCGGGAGACGGCCGCCTTTGGTGTGTGCATGTGCCAACAGTCATTGACCGTATCGCGATCAACCCAACCGCTTGCGGAGACCCGAAGTCAAACCGGGACTTTTACTTCTTCCAGACCGTTCTCGATGGCCAAGTAAAATCCGGCATTTGCGGCGATGTTGGGATATACAGTGATGATGGCGGCACCGCAGTAATACAGATCCAAGGTATTCACGCTGTGCCTCTTGACGCTGCGACATTAGCAAATGATCGTCAACTGTTTTCGAGCATGGTTTGGGACACCGCATTTCCAGATGGAGAAGCAGTGGCACATGATGGCCGCGCTACGCAGGAAGACATCGAATTGGCCAACATCTTAGAGCGAGCAGCTCATTTCTATCTGAAACAATTCGACGAAGTAATACCGCAACAACATTCCAGTCGAAAGAACGGTCCATACGTCGGCCTCCTCAATTATGCAAAACATATATCCTCCACAGTAGCAGCTGGAACTCATTCGTATGCAAAAGCGGAATGGCTTCATGATACTGAGGAGACCATACTTGTGCAAGCTTCACGATATCCCGACAATATCGATCTCAAAATCATGCATATCATAGGGACTCATATGCCTGAGGTCATCAAAGGGCAGGCGAACATACTGGAATACCTGAGGGAAGATGATCTACTCGATGATTATTACTCGCAAGCTCTGGGTATCTCGTATTATACAGAATATCTCGCGCGAATGGCAGCTCAAATTGTTCATCGATATCCTCATATGCACATCCTCGAAATAGGTGCTGGTACTGGGGCTGCCACCAAGCGGGTCATGGATCACATTGGAGAAACATATTCTAGCTACACCTTTTCCGATATATCAAATGGTTTTTTTGAAAAGGCACGGGGCGTTTTCAAAGACAAGAAGAGGGTTTCATACAAAGTCTTGAACATTGAAGAAGATATTTCTTCTCAAGGATTTAGTCCTGCGTCATTTGATCTCGTAATCGCCTCATTCGTCTTGCACGCGACTGCGCGGTTAGAACAAACTCTGCGGAATGTTCGCGCTTTGCTGAAGCCCGGTGGTATGTTACTCATGCTTGAGGTTACTAACCTCAAGCAGACTCGTCTCGGATATATATTTGGAGCTTTGCCAGGTTGGTGGCTGGGCGAAGAAGACAATCGAAAACTGTCCCCTTGTGTGACGCCGGCTGAGTGGGATACTGTACTGAGGAAGACCGGATTTTCTGGGATCGACTCAAAGACCCCTGATCTAGATCCATTGCCTTTCCCAGCTTCCGCTTTCGTATCAACCGCCCTCGATACGGAAATCGAGTTCCTCCGGAGTCCTCTATTGAATCTCAATGGCCTGTCTTCTTCAGACCGGTCTATTAAGCAGCTCGTCATTTTAGGTGGTGACTTGACGATGTTTCCTTCTATTTCCTCCACCATAGGAAAACTACTGCATGATTGTTGCGCAGACTTACTTCAATTTAATGGATGGGAAGATGTCCTTACAGATCTCATATCACCTTCTGCTACCGTCTTGAATTTAGTGGATCTGGAGAGGCCAACCTTTCGGGCATTGACATCCGCGGCTCTTGAGGGCATCAAAGCAATTTTCGGGAAAGTTAAGAGAGTGCTTTGGATTACACGCGGCTGTCGTGACGAAAATCCTTATCACAATCAGAGTGTGGGTTTTGGTAGGGCAATGCTGGTGGAGATGCCCCACGTACGCTCACAATTCATGGACTTGGATCGTCTCGATGACTCAAGTGCTGCATTGATTGCTGAGGCCCTTCTGCGATTCATGGCAATGGAGGAGTCGCACAAAAATCTGCTCTGGACTACTGAACCCGAGTTTTGTATTCGAAATGGCAAGTGCATCATTCCACGGATCAAGCTCAATCGGCCACAAAATGACCGCTACAATTCTATGCGTCGATCCATCGTCAATGAGGTTGATACCACCAGTAATGTCGCAATCTTACACGCTGCCGGTGGAAATTATCAACTTCGGGAAGGCCAAAGCATTCGTTCAATGATGTCGTCGCAGAAATATGCTCATGTTGTCGTCAAAGTGGCCTTGTCAATTCCAATAGCAATTCGAATTACGAAAAGCAGTTTTCTATATTTAATTTCCGGCACATCTCTCAAAAGCAGCGGCGCAGTCCTCGCATTATCTACGACGCACGCTTCGCACGTAGAGGTTCCTGAACGCTGGACAATACCTTGCGAAAATTACAAGGATCAGAAATCGCTTCTGGCTATCTTCTATCATTTAGTCAGCATTTCCATGCTTGATCACATTAGTGAGGGTGAACAAGGTATTGTTCTGAATCTCGAACCTGCCCTAGCCAACTTCCTCAGATACCAAGCAAAGAGGAAAGCCATAAGCCTCACTTTTCTCACCTCAACTTTTGACGCTACAGACCCTTCGTTTACCTATGTGCACGAGAAAGCGAACATACGCGATATTAGGCAGATTTTACCCAGGGGAGCCAGCTTTTTCATTTCCACTTCAGCGAAAGGCATCAGCTCTCGAATCCTTGAGCTTCTTCCCCCCTCTTGCAGGCACGAAACGCTGAGCTCAATCCTTGGAAGAGAGTCATCCTTGAACCCTTCAGCATTGGGAACAGTTGTTGGGAGCCTACTTAGAGCATCTTTGAACTTTCCTCCGTCTTTCTTGGGCTCATTGAACGCAGATGTGCTGATGGCACACTCAAAAGATCTTTCATCCTTGATAACAGCTACCTCTGCACTCTGCATCATTGACTGGAGGTCTTCCACTAGCGTCCTGGCTGAGATAGAGCCCGTACATGAAAAGCGCCTACTCTCAGGCGATAAAACTTACTGGCTTGTAGGTCTGACCGGGTCTTTGGGTGTTTCACTCTGCCGGTGGATGATCGCAAGAGGAGCAAAGAACATAGTCTTCACGAGTCGAAACCCAAAAATAGACCCAGCCGAAATTGCCGAGTTCAAAAGAGCGGGAGCAACTGTCTCCGTCTTCAGCGGGTGAGTCGTTACATCCTAACGTGTGTTAATACTATGCTAAAGCCCCCAAGCGACATAACCGATCGCCGAAACCTGCACACGATATATGACAGGATTTGCCAAACACATCCACCAATTGCTGGAGTAGCTCAGGGTGCTATGGTGTTGCGAGATACCCTCATCAATGACATGGATACGGAAACCATGAACAGTGTGCTGAAGCCCAAAGTAGATGGAAGCCGCTACCTGGATGAGTTGTTCTCCGAAAACACCCTCGACTTCTTCATCTTTTTCTCATCTGCTACTTGCGTCACGGGGAATCTTGGTCAGTCAAACTACTCTGTGGCAAACATGTTCATGGTTGGCTTGGCAGCCCAACGACGCAAACGCGGACTAGCAGGATCTGTGATCAATATCGGAGCAATTCTAGGGGTCGGATATGTGACAAGGGAGACCAGCCAGGCGCTTCAAGACAACCTACTCAAGAGTGGCCATGTTTGGATGTCAGAAGAAGATTTCCATACCATCTTCGCCGAAGCCATTTTAGCTGGTCGTCCGGACTCTGGTTTGGAACCCGAAATTGTGACTGGACTGCGCATCATTTACGACACTGACAAACAAAGGCCGCTTTGGTCTTTCAATCCAAAATTTCAACATCTAGTCGTGCACGCCGACGGGACCGCTTCAGACGCGACTAAAGCCAGCGGTCAGAAATCCGTGAGAACACAGCTTCGAGAAGCTGGCTCAATAGCGGAAGCCGAGATTTCTGTACAAGGTAAGTTCCTCCCTTCATCGAAGGAAAGGCGTGATTCCTAACGTAAGATAGCTGCCGTTGTCACGAAATTGCAGGCTATGCTGCAACTTGAAGATACCATAGATCAACAATCTGTATTGGATCTAACAGCTGACTCACTAGGGATTGACTCGTTGAATGCGGTCGAGATACGCTCATGGTTCATCCAAGAGCTTGATGTAGATCTCCCTGTCCTACTTATATTGGGTGGAAGTACCATCCGTAATTTAGTTGGTCAAGTAATGAAGAAGCTTCCCGAAGCCATCTCTTCCACTATTGGATCTGAAACGAAGTCTGCCACAGAACGCGACTTCAAATCCAAGAGGAACGAAGTTGAAAAGCTACCTAAAATCAAGGACATACCGCGAGCAGCAGATGCGATTGCGAAAATCGACAATGTAGACTCGCGATTAGACGCGCTTCAATCGTGGCTGGAGCCTATTCAGCCAGCAGATATCGTTCGGAAAACACAGAGCGGGCCGCAACTTCAAACCCTCGATACTGTGACCGAAACAGAGACACCACCTAAGAGTGAATCTGATCCGCCAAGCACGGCGATGGTGTCATCCGCAGAACTCATTTCCTCCAAATCAGAGGCGAGTTCATTTGACATTGTCACACCCCCAAGATCCATCGACGCGGAGTTCGTACCAAATGCCGACAAAGAGCTTCCAATCGAAAGTTCTTCAAAGCTCCCATCGTCATCCCCCAATATACTTCGAACTGAGGCTTTATCGTTCGGGCAAGCCCGGTTCTGGTTTCTAAAGTCCTATATCGAAGACCAGACGACATTCAATATCACCTGCTCTATGGCACTCTACGGGCAGCTTCGTGTTGATGATTTGGAGGCTGCCGTGCGGGTTGTTGGTCAGCGACACGAGGCACTAAGGACATGTTTTATGATGAATGAAGAGCAAAAGCGGCCGATACAGGGCGTTCTTCAGACTTCGCTTCTCCAACTCGAGAAGAAAAAAGTCATCGATCTAGAAGAAATTGATGAGACCGTGAAAGAAGTCTCTCAATATATTTACGATATTGAACGTGGTCGGACAATGCGAATTATACTTCTCTCGCTTGAGCCTGTCGTTGGTTCTACCAGACCATCATCTCCACGACATCAGATTATCATCGGGTATCATCATATTAATATGGATGGTATTAGCCTCCAAGTCTTCCTTTCGGACTTAGAAAAAGCCTACAGTCGCCGCCCAATGCCCGCTAGAATTCTCCAATACCCGGACTTCTCGTCGCGCCAACATCAACAGCATAATCGCGGAGACTGGAAGAAGGATCTGGACTTTTGGCGTAATGAGTTTCCCAAATCAAGTCTTACACATACGATGCCAATCATGCCAGTCTCTGAGGTACGCTCGCGGCATCCACTAACCCGATACGAACATCATCGAGTCGACTTCAGACTTGACATGGAGCTTACCAACCAGATTCGAAAAATTTGCCGCAGGAGCAAGGTTACGCCTTACCACTTCTTTTTGGCCACATTCAAAACATTGCTCTGTCGGATGTCGGGTGCGGATGATGTTGTGATTGGCGTAGCAGACGGAAACAGGGTTGAGTCTGACACGCTTGAAAGTATCGGCTGCTATCTCAACCTGTTACCTCTACGATTCCAAAAAATCAAGGCACAATCCTTTCTCGAGGCTATCAAAGAAGCACGAGTGAAAGCGTACTCGGCCATGGCACATTCTCGGGTTCCGTTTGATGTCCTCCTGAATGAGCTAGACGTCCCACGATCAACCACTCACAATCCGCTTTTCCAGGCCTTCCTTGACTATCGTCAAGGAATAGACGAGAAGATGAACTTTGGCGATTGTCGGCTTGAGGGACAACAGTACGAGTCTGGCAGAACATCTTACGATATCGTTCTTGATGTTGTTGACTCAACTGCCAGTCAGCCGCTGCTGATGCTTGCTGTTCAGACCAGCCTATATTCCCATGAGGCGGGAGAAACTTTGAAGAAGGCGTTCGTCAATCTATTGCGAGAGTTTTCGAAGGATCCCTCGCAGCGGCTAGATCACCCTCCACTGTTTGATCCCGATGAGATTGACAAAGCGCTGACACTAGGACGTGGGCCAAATTTTTCTTCGCAATGGCCGCCGACTTTAGCGCATCGTGTGGATGATATAGCTCAGCGCCTGGGTCAGAATATTGCATTGAAGGATGGTTCCGCCAAATCTTTCACTTATGAGCAGATGTTCCAGCGCGTGGAGGCAATTGCATCTTCACTTGCGCAATCGCACGTTGGTGAAGGGTCAAATATAGGAGTATTCCAAAATCCTTCGTCAGACTGGATATGTTCGCTATTAGCGATTTGGCGCGTCGGTGCCACTTACGTTCCACTTGACCTGCAAGCGACTATTCCGCGCCTTAGGCTAATTGTAAACGATTGCAAGCCGCAACTCTTGCTTATAGACAACACAACCTCTAAAGATGTTTCGGAGCTCATCGCGAGTGGTGCAGCTGTCATCAATATTTCCGGCTTGGAAGAATCGACGTTTGCCAAGTCGGATGTGCGAGCGTCTGCGGACCAACTTGCAGCAATACTATATACAAGTGGCTCTACTGGGATACCTAAAGGAATCATGCTCAAGCACTCCAGTTTACGAAACAGTCTTGAGGGACATGCCGAAGGCTTTAATATTGGTCCTGGAGCTCGCATGTTACAGCAAATTGCGCTTAGCTTCGACTACTCCCTCTGGCAAATTTTCCTTCCACTGGTCTCCGGAGCGACGCTTGTCATTGCGCCCCAATCCTCCAGAGGTGATCCAGCTGCCTTGGTTGATATGATCGCGAATGAGGGGATCACGATCACCGGGGCTACGCCATCCGAATACGTAGGCTGGCTACGTTCTTCAAATGCTAAACGGCTGAGATCCTCGAATTGGCAGACCATTGTTAGTGGGGGAGAGCCAGTGCCAGAGACTTTGAAACAAGAGCTCAAGATTCTGAATAAGGCTGATCTGCAATTGCATAATGGTTATGGTCCGACGGAGGTCACCATTTCTTCCAACATCACAAAGATCTCTTACTCAGAAGGAGCAAACGTTACCGATGCATCCCATGCCATACCCGTTGGTTTCACTGCACCGAACTACTCTGTATACATTGTTGACGATGATCTCAAGTCAGTCCCAACTGGTATGGCTGGTCAAGTCCTCATTGGCGGAGCAGGAGTTGCTGCAGGGTACATCCATAACGATGACTTAACAGCCGCGAAGTTTGTCCCTGATACCTTCGCAACTCCAGAATATCGAAAACAAGGATGGACAAGGGCACACCTTACAGGAGATCGGGGTCGTTTACGCCCCGATGGCACCCTGGTGGTCGAAGGGCGCGTAAACGGAGACACCCAAATCAAACTCAGAGGCCTGAGAATTGATCTTCGCGATATCGAGACTACAATTTTACAGAGCGCTGGGGGTGTTATTCTGGAATCGGTGGTCTCCCTTCGGACGGCGACAGCATCAGGCCCGGAATTCCTGGTAGCACATGTACTCTTCTCTACCGATTTTCCAAAACATCAACAAGCCGACTTTCTGCAAAGTCTTCCCATGAAACTCCCATTACCGCATTACATGTGCCCAGCTATCATGATCGCACTTGACAAGATCCCTACCAACTCTCACTGGAAGTTGGACAGGAAAGCGATTAATGCCCTTCAACTTCCGAAGGCTTCGAGGAGAAACTTGGACTCACTCACCGTCGAGCTATCTGAGACGGAATCCAGGTTGATGGAAGTCTGGGAAAGGGTTATACCGTCGGAATTGGTCTTTCACCATCATATCACCAAGCACTCAGACTTTTTTCACGTCGGGGGAACGTCTTTACTTCTGATTAAATTACGGGAAGAGATTAACAAAACCTTCGATGTTGACCTGCCTCTAGTCCAACTCTTCGAAGCTAGCAACCTGCAGAATATGGCTCTGAGGATTCAAAATACAGTCACTGGCACTGCTACCTCCGATATCGATTGGATACAGGAGGCGGAACTACCATCAGGATTATTCACGACGGATCTGCGTTACCGACCAAAAGCAAAGTCGTCCCGCCCGAAAGTAGTAGTCCTAACCGGGGCTACGGGATTCCTTGGGAACGTTTTATTGCAACAGCTCGTGCGAGACAGAAGAATAGGAAAGATCCATTGTGTTGCAGTGCGCAATGTTGCAAAGAAGAAGCCTTTACTAAGCGAAGGCAAGGTTGTGGTTCACCAAGGAGATCTTACACAGTCCCATCTCGGCCTTCCTTTGGACCTAGCTCAAGCGCTGTTCAATGAAGCAGACGTTGTCGTTCATAATGGTGCGGATGTGAGCTTCCTAAAGCGCTACTCTTCACTGAAACGAGCAAATGTCGATTCCACCTTGGATATGCTGAGACTGAGCATCGAAGCAGGAATTCCGTTCCATTATATCTCAACGACGGGAGTGGCAGCTTTGACCGGGCAAAAAGAGTTTGGTGAAGCATCCGTCAATCCGAACAAAGACCCCTCAGAGGAGATGGAAGGTTATATCGCGTCAAAATGGGTAAGCGAGCAATTGGTTGAAAAGGCAGCCCAACGACATGGATTACCAGTAATCATCCATCGCCCATCAAACATAGTTGGAGAAGATGCTCCTTCATTGGATATTATGCATAACATAACGAAGTATTCTCGAAAGCTCAAGGTTGTTCCAATCTTCTCATCATGGGAAGGCTATCTCGATTTTGTTACAGTTGACTATACGGCATCCGGGATTATTCGTGCTATAATAGATTCCTTGGGGCCCGAGACGTCATCAGTAAAATTCCTTCACCATTCTGGTCAAGTGCAAGTGCCACTCGCCAAGGTGAGGGCACATATGGAAAAACAAGAAGGGATTGTGTTCAGGGAGCTCCCGCTCGCCCAATGGATAAAACTTGCAGAAAACTCTGGACTAGACACGCTCGTGGCCGCTTATCTTCGAAGACTTGAGGTTGATCACACTAAGATCATCTTGCCAAGGATCACTCAACAATCTGGAGGGCTTTTGGACCCTTCTGGTATTGTAAGAAGAAGCTTGCGCCATGCACGTAGCCTGGCCTCTCTCGTTTGATTCTCATGAAATCCGATCTAGATTTGAGTACCTTTTACCTTATATTGTGCCTTGCACGAGACAGACTATTGCGTCCGGGAGCACATTGTCATTAAAAATTGCGGAAGCTGGTATCAAACGGCAACGCAAACTGATGAGAGCAATCCTTAACTCGCCGCATGGGCGGTCGTCAGGTGCCGCTTTGCGATGTTGGACAAGCACATTCAGGTTGTCATTGCGAAGTTTCATCTTCAATCTTTTAACCTCGCAACTCATGTAGATTTCCTTGGCCTATTTTAAGCGTTTTGTCTTCCTAACTTTCATTAGTATGCAGCGTTAGGGATTAGGCGCAAAAGCTTCTGTGCGAGTATTCTGGCGGTTCAAATAGGATCACATGCTTAGCCAGATAACAACGAATATAGATGCATGTGCTAATGGTTGTGCTATCTCCGGTGCACATATGATGCTGCGAGCAATCGCTATATGAGTTTCCAACAGAAAGATGGAAACAATTCAGCAACGTCTTCATAGTTGTTACCCCCGAACAATGGCTCGAGATAGAGAGACAATTAAGCTATCTATAAATAATAGATCCCTACGTCTGATCTACTACAACCTTCCTTCTAGGCTTTGTCAAGATTTAGGTTACATACAGCATCGATTTGGTTTTCAGACGTTACGGGCTCTTACCAAGTGATCAAGCTAAATACATCAAAGGCTTGTGTCAACATTCCAGATCACGATCCACAAAAGCTACCAATTTCTCACAAGATGTTCCCTTGTCCTTTAAAATGACCAGCCCTTCTAAAATAGCGTTAAAATTTCCTGTTAATACTCTTGGTGGATGCGCTTTGAACCTTCCTTGGTCTAACTGCTGTTGTATGATACGAAAGAAATCGGCAGCGTAGCCACGCAGGCATGGGTTCGCTTCCCGTTCATATCCATCAGCTAAAGCTATTCTCTTTCCGCTCGCTGCGAGGCCAACTATCATCTCTTTCTTGATAGTCTTTCGAGTATGTAGTGCCTCTGACGGGAGCTCAAGGCAGCAATAACGGCCCCCAAGTCGACCAAAAGCTCCGTAGCAGATTTGTTGCGACAAACCATCTGTGATGATGTCGAGTACGAGATTGAGCTTCCCTTTGGTATACGTCTTGATCTCCTCTGCGCAGGTCGGCGAGTGATAATCGAAACACATTGCAGCCCCATATGCTTCCACTAACGCGTTGCTACGAGGTGAACACGTGGTGATAGGTTTATAGCCTGATAGCCTTAATATCTGGAGGGCCAAGGTGCCTGTACTGGTACTACCTCCATATACCAGCACATGAGGAATATCATTGCCCGTCAGGGGACGATCTGGTGTTCCGACTAATTGCAAGGACTCGTAAAGTGCAAGACGAAGGGTGGCAATCCCGCTGCCACCCAGAACAGCTCCTTCTGCCCATGATATGGAGCCGGGTAGCCGGAGTAAAAGGTCTGCGTGCCCCACAACGTATTGTGCAAAAGAACCCGAGGGATGATCGATAGGGTTTGACCCATGGACTCCACCGCAGACTCGGTCGCCAACTTTCAAGTTAGGTTGTATCTTGGCCGCATCCGGTCCTATTGAAAGTACTGTCCCAACATAATCGCATCCAATCCTGGCCCCAGGTGATGGGAACTTGGAAGGCATCTTCCAGTCGCAGGGATTGATAGATACCGCAGCTATTTTGACAAATACCATGTGGGGCTCAGGTACCGGAAGGTCTGCATCATTACAAATGGTCGCTTTTCCACCCTCTGCTTGAATTATGGCCACTTGTTTGGGTGGCAAACTTAGCTCTGGAGGATTGAACCCCGCTGGAAGAGAGTATATCTTATCGTCCGACGATACCGCGGAATGCATCGTGCTTCTGTGAACACAAAAGAGGCAGAAACATATATCACTAAATTGACGAATCAATGAACCTTAAAATGCTTTTGGGGAATAATCTGGGTAGGATCCAACCTCCGCAAGCTCGAAACATATTCGGAGTTCGGCATCAACATCCTCAAAAGGATCCCGTGCAACTGCGATGCATTCTTTTGCATATTTTGCATTTTTTTTGGGCAGACTACAATATGCCCGAACGGTTCGTTACAAGCTTGTAAATTGAGCTTGCCAATCATGTTCCTACCTAAGTCGTTGCTTAGCCTTTTCTTCTTTCCTTGTCCTATAACATCGATCTTTCTAGAGCAAGAGCCGCTGTCAACTCCCTCGTCCGTCTGCGCAAACCAACAACCAGACTTTCTGTCATTAACTGGGCAATGCGATCAAGTAGTACCGCAGAAGTGTCTCGACAGCCACTTGAACGCCTTCCAAACTGCAGACGGTCCAGTCAACATATCTACGGATCCATTAGAGAACTTCGATCTACCGAAATTATCGCGCTTGAACTCTACATCTGGTGAACAGTGGGCATTTGATGGGACATCTTCAACAGGGAAGGCGGGCTTTTTGATTGGATTCTATCGAGACCCGAATTACGCATTTCTAGGTCCTGGCAACTTTCGTGTTTCTTTCGACGTTGTTTGGGAAAATGGGACCACATGGTCCTTGGTAGATTATGTTGTTGATTCGAGCATCAAGCATTGTCACGGACTTGTCACGGGAGTGTGGACAAAACCGCTGCATACCTATACATTCGAGATTGCAGAAGACTCTACTAGGGCAAGGGTAATCATCGCAACCCCATCAGTCAAAGGATCCTGGAACTACACAAACACTGCCCCTCCACGGTACGCTGATGGTACCTCGTTCTCCTCACAAAATGGCTCGACTTGGAATGCACCATTTCTGCATTGGGCGGAACCAATCCCAGCAGGCATCGTTGATATCGACATAACGGTAGATACTACACCATTGAGATGGCGTGGAATGGGAGGCCACGACAGATGGTGGTCATCTTATGGTTGGCTAGACATCATGAAAGGTTGGCAAGCCATACGGTTGACGGTCGGACCGTTTTCAATGATGTATTGGGCGCCAACCTCACGCGTGCTCAACGGAGCGTTTTACCCTTCCGTTGTACTTTACCAGAACGGAAAGGCGGTCTTCCATGCTCAGAGCATGAACCCAAGCCATAAGAACAGGTATCTTGTCATCGAGCCAACCTTTCACGGTAATGTGAGCGCTGGCCTCTATTCCAAAGGCACAGGTGCCGAGCTACATCTTGTTGACCCCGAAACATCAGCGCACTGGATATTCACTATAGAAAATGAAAATATTGTCTTCCAATTCGAGATAGGCAGCGGAAATGGAGGAAGCGCGTCAGTAGGCAGGGCCAGTGGAGGAAAGAAAGGGGGCACGGTTCACGAAGGTGTTTTCTTTAGCGAATTTGTTGATGTTGGCAACTTAGTAGTGCCAAGTCTGTACGTGAAAGGTATGACGTGGATTCATAAGATGAAGGCAAAAGTACTTGGAATGTGAGCTGGAAGTACTCATTACAGCCTGTAGCTTAGTCTGAGTTGCTTTAGTACATAAGCGGATAACAAGATCATGAATCATACCATCGGATCGCAAGACTTCCACAGCCCAAACGCTCACGCTTTATGAGAAACATTTTCACATCGTCTCAACGACCGTCCAGTACATCCAGACCCAAAAGGCAACATCTACAATCCAGATCCTTACGTTGTTGACACTTAACCATCCCCTGATCAACTTCTCCACCTCCTCACTATCCAGATTTTCTTCTCCTGTCAATTTCCGCTCGTATCTTAACATCAAAGGAGCAACAATCAAGTGTGAAAAGCTAAATAGTACTCCTATAGTGTATCCGAATCGCCCATGGTTACCGATGAAGTCTTGCGTGCGCACAAAGATATTGAGAACGAGAAACATTCGGAGTACCATCACAATTGCAATGACGCCCGGAAAGAACCGAGGAACACAATCCCGGAGCCATGACTGCAGCAGCTGGCGGGATTGTTTGTGGTTGCCCGTCCTGTAAGGTGGAAGAAACGTGGTAATGGCATAGTACTGCGCCAAACGATTTATCAAACTAGTTATTATGATGAGTTTGGGACTATCAGAGAACGGCAGCCTGTGGGTTTGATTACAGGATCGTGGTAAGAACCAGGGGAGTCACTCTAAGAAACTTTAGAGTCTTGCTCCTTGAAAGAAGATCGTCAAGCGGAGGGGTGGCCGTGTTGTTCATCGTTACGATAGGAACCTGGAAATACAGTTCGATGCGGCAAAGAATATGAAGCTAACAATATCTTTAATGAATATGTCTTAATGTGGGAGGCGATTTACAGAAGTGAGCGCACCCCCGGATCTTGTATTCAACTGCGTCTACCAGAGTGGTCATGCCGAGGGACTTCGGCCCTGACTAGCCGACTCGGTGGCGGAAAAGATCACATAGGCCTATAGCATCATCTTCAAAGCCCATTTACAGAGATTGACTGTCAGACGATCTTGATGATCTAGTCTAGTCTACAGAAGAGGGGCAAGAGGATCTCAGCCCACAGAGTTGAGATCTCATGCCAAGGCGCTAACCCCTCTCAAACCATAGCACGTTATCGACTTCCTCCACCATCTTCTCATCGACTACATTGCACTCTATGTGCTTCCGTCATCGCAACATAGATATCATCCCAAGTCACCACTCACGAAAAAGCCAGCTATCATTCATACATTCCCCATCAGGTCTGCCTTCCCTCAAGAACCGCGCGGGATCTTCGAATACAGAGAGGTAGGACCTTATACATGGCACACTGGTCAGGTCGGGCAGCGTTGATCGAGTTCATATATCTTCCTTAGCTGCTTCGCAACTCTGAAATGGCAGTCTCGGCATGGACACGTATTACCAAACTCTCGCCTGTTCCATGGAAGACGCATGATCCAGGTATATAACGGCGTGCGTCGCTCGCTTCGGCGGTTCCAACGAGTAAATTATCTGCTTGAAGGCCTTGTCTCATGGCTGTATTGAGTGCTTTGGCAACTTGCTCCTTCTGGACATCGTAGAGTCTGAAATCGATATCCAGAAGCGGTGCACCCGTTGATGCGCCTACGTGAGAGGAGCATATCTCTGAGCCTATCATAAAAAGGAAATAAACTTCCTGATATCCTTGGATACCATGGTTTAGTTCTAATGATTCATGGTCTTGATCTTTCGTGCCGGCGGGGGAGTAGAGTTTCTTGTCGCAGCAGAGAGCTCAGGCCAGGTGACTGACGAGCTCGGGCCTCTGAGCTCCTCATGTATATAAACAACGATTTCTCCTTTATAAATATATTAGACGAATTTATATTTTTCTCCTAAATTAACTATTTACTAGCTTATAACTCCTTTATAGTTATAAGCCTAGCGCTTTAAACTTATAAAAATTAATTCTTACTATGTAACTACATGTTAGTATTTAGTTTTTTAAAAGCTCTTTCTCTTTCTATACTTTTTAATACTTCTTAACTCTTACTACTATAAACTTTATTTAATAGCTTACTTTAGCCCTTAAAACCTGTAAGTAGTAGCTAATATAGTTTACTTAGCTACGCTAATAAGCTTAATAACACAGTATTTAGAACAAAGTTAATTTAGCTAAAAAAGCTAGTAACGCGCCTAACATCTTTAATAAAAAGCCTTTTATACCCCTTTAAAGCTAGTTTATAAAAAATAACACTAAGAA